>JAULAV010009433.1:0-37915 GCA_030789695.1 Scilla litardierei
AGTTAAAGATGGCAGTCTCCTGGTTTCAACGGACATTTTCGCAGATTTTTCTTAGCTTGAAACTATTTTTCTACATTTTGTGTAAGAAATGTATCCTTTTATGAAATGATATGATTATTTGGCCTAATTTTGTTTTCTCTTTTTTTAATTTGAAGATGTCGATGTCTCGGTCTCAATGACATTTGTGCTGATTTTTTGAGCTCTAGGCTATTTACTAATTTTTTTGTATAATATAAATATTTATATTAATTGATATGATTTTTATAGCCAACTTTTGTCTTCTCCTATTTTTCAGTTGAAGATGGTAATCTCCCAGTTCCAATGGACATTTTTGCAGATTTTTCTAAGCTCGGTGCTTTTTTCAACAATTTCGAGAAGTTATGGATCTTTTAATTAAATAATATGAATTTTTGCCTAATTTTGTCTTCTTTTATTTTTTAGTTGAAGATAGCAATCTTCCGTTTCTAACGGACATTTTGCGTATTATTCTGACCTAAGACTATTTTCTAAATTTTCTAGAAGATATGGTTCTTTTTATTAAATGATATGATTTTTGGCATAATTTTGTCTTCAATTTTTTTCAGTTGAAGATGTCGATCTCCCTGTTCCAATGGACATTTTGTGGATTTTTATATGCTCGGTGTTATTTTCTACATTTTTATAAATGATATGATTTTTATAGCCTATGTTTGTCTTCTCTTATTTTTTTTTCAGTTTTTCTAGTTGATTATGGCGATCTCCTAGTTCCAATGGACATTTTTGCGGATTTTTTTAGCTTGAGTCTGTTTTTCTACATTTTCTAAAAGATATGGATCTTTTATGAAATGATATGATTTTTGGGCTAATTTTTTCTTCTCTATTTTTAAGATGAAGATGACGATCTCCCGGTTCCAAGGAACATTTTTGCGGATTTTTCTGAGCTCAGAGCTATTTTCTACATTTTATGAAAGATATGAATCTTTATATTAAATGATATGATTTTTGTATCCTAATTTTGTCTTCTCTTATTTTTCTGCTAAAGATAGCGATCCCCCGGCTTCAACGAACAATTTTGCGGATTTTTGTGCTCAGTGCTATTTTCTACATTTTATGGAAGATCTAGAATTTTTTATTAAATGATATGATTTTTATAGCCTATATTTGTCTTCACTTATTTTGTTAGTTGAATATGGCGATCTCTCGGTTCCAACAGAAATTTTTGCGGATTTTTCAGCCCTCTAGGCTATTTTCTACATATTCTGGTAGATATGGATATTTATATTAAATGATATGATTTTTATGGTCAAAATTTGTCTTTTCTTATCTTTTTCAGTTAAAGATTGCGATCTCCCGGTTCTAACGGACATTTTTGCTTATTATTCTGACCTCGTGGTTATTTTCTAAAATTTCATGAATATATGTATCTTTTTATTTAATGATATGATTTTTGGAATAATTTTTTCTTCTCTTATTTTTCAGTTGAAGATGGCGATCTCCCGTTTCAAACGGACATTTTTGCGGATTTTTATGAGCTCGGTGTTATTTTCTATATTTTATGAAAGATAAGAATCCATTTATTAAATGATATAATTTTTATAGTCTATATTTATCTTCTCTTTTTTAATTGAAGATGGCAATCTACCCGTTCAATAGTCATTTTTCGGATTTTTTAGCTTGGGACTATTTTTCTAACTTTTCTGGAAGATATGGATATTTTAATTAAATGATATGAATTTTTGGACAAATTTTGTCTTTCCCTTTTTCCAGCTGAAGATGGAGATCTCTCGGTTCAAATTTATATTGGTGCGGTTTTTTAGCTCTAGGCTATTTTCTACATTATCTATAAGATATGGATATTTATTTTTAATGATATGATTTTTATAGAATAATTTTGTCTTCTTTTATTTTTCAGCTAAAGATGTCGATCTCTCGGTTCCAACAGACATTTTTGCGGATTTTACTGAGCACATGGCTATATTTCTACATTTTCGGGAAGTTAAGGATCTCTTAATTAAATGGTATGAATTTTTGGCCAAATTTGGTCTTCTCTTATTTTTCAGCTGAAGATGGCGATCTCTCGGTTCCAACAGACATTTTTGCAGATTACCCTGACCTCGGTGCTATTTTCGAAATTTTTTGGAAGATATGTTCCTTTTTATTAAATGATTTGATTTTTGGCCTAATTTTGCATTCTCTTATTTTTAGTTGAAGATGGCGATCTCCCGATTCCAACTTATATGTTTTGCAGATTTTTCTGAACTCGGTGCTATTTTCTATATTTTATGGAGATATGTTTCATTTCATTAAATGAGATGATTTTTATTGCCTACATTTTTATTCTCTTATTTTTAAGTAAGATTGCGATCTACCGGTTCCAATGGATATTTTTGCGAACTTTTCTTTGCTTGGGACTATTAGTCTACATTTTCTAGAAGATATGAATCTTTTTATTAAATCAAAATGATTTTTTGGCCTAATTTTATATTCGCTTATTTTTTCAATTGAATATTGCGATCTCCTAGTTCCAACGGACATTTGTGCAGATTTTTCTAAGCTCGGTGCTATGTTCTAAATTTTATGGTAGGTATGTATCTTTTTATTAAATGATATGATTTTTGACCTAATTTTGTCTTCTTTTATTTTTCAGTTGAAGATGGCGATCTCCCTGTTCCAACAGACATTTTTTCGGATTTTTCTGAGTTTCGAGCTATTTTCTACATTTTCTGTATGCTACAAATCTTTGTATTAAATGATATGATTTTTATAACCTAATTTTGTCTTCTCTTATTATTCAGTTGAAGATGGTGATCTCCCAGTTCCAATGGACCTTTTTTGTTGATTTTTCTAAGCTCTTGGCTATTTTCCAACATTTTCATGACGTTATAGATCTTTTAATTAAATAATATGATTTTTAACCTAATCTTTCTTCTCTTATTTTTCAGTTGAAGATGGCGATCTTCCGGTTTCAACGAACATTTTTCCTGATTTTTCTAAGCTCCGGACTAATTTCTAAATTTTTGGAAAATAATGGATCTTTTTATTAATTGATACGATTTTGTAGCCTAATTTTGTCTTCTCTTATTTTTCTGTTGAAGCTGGCGATCTCCCGGTTCCAGCGGATTTTTTGCGTATTGTTTTAAGCTTGGTGTTATTTTCTACATATTATAGAAGATATAGAAATTTTATTAAATAATATGAATTTTATAGCCTACATTTGTATTCTCTTATTTTTCAGTTGAAGATACCGGCGTCCTAGTTACAACGGATATTTTTACCGATTTTTCTTAGCTTGAGACTACATTTCTACATTTTCTGTAAGATATGTATCTTTTTATGAAAAGATATGATTTTTTGGCCGAATTTTGTCTTCTCTTTTTTTAATTTGAAGATAGCGATCTCTCGGTTCCATTGGACATTTGTGCGGATTTCTTTGAGCTTCGAGCTAATTTCTATTTTTTTGTATAATATGACTCTTTATATTAAATGAAATGATTTTTATAACCTTATTTTGTAATCTCTTTTTTTTAGTTGTAGATGTCGATCTCCAGGTTCCAAGGGACATTTTTACGGATTTTTCTAAGCTCGGTGCTATTTTTCTACATTTTCGAGAAGCTATGGATCTTTTTATTAAATGATATGACTTTTTGGCATAATTTTGTCTTCTTTTATTTTTCAGTTGAAGATATCGATCTCCCGTTTCTATTAGACATTTTGTGTATTATTCTGACCTTGGGACTATTTTCTAAATTTTCTAGAAGATATGGATCTTTTTATTAAATGATATGATTTTTGGCATAATTTTTTCTTTTCTTATTTTTCAGCTGAAGATGACAATCTCTTTGTTCCAACAAATATTTTTACAGATTTTTATAAGCTCAGTGCTACTTTCTACATTTTTATAAATGATATGATTTTTATAGCCTATGTTTGTCTTCTCTTATTTTTTCGGTTCCAATCGACAATTTTGCGGATTATTCTTAGCTTGAGTCTGTTTTTCTTTATTTTCTGAAAGATATGGATCTTTTTATGAAATGATATGATTCTTTGGACTAATTTTGTCTTCTCTATTTTTCAAATGAAGATGACGATCTCTTGGTTCCAACGAACATTTTTATGAATTTTTCTGAGCTCCGGAATGTTTTCTACATTTTCTGTAAGATATGAATCTTCATATTAAATCATATGATTTTTATAACCTAATTTTGTCTTCTCTTATTTTTCAGTTGAAGATGGAGATCTCCCTGTTCCAACGGAAATTTTTGAAGATTTTTTTGAGCTCGGTGCTATTTTCAACATTTTATAGAAAATATAGAACTTTTTTAAATGATATGACTTTTATAGCCTACGTTTGATGTCTTCTCTTATTTTTCAGTTGAAGATGGTGATCTCTCGGTTCCAACGAAATTTTTTGCTGATTTTTCTGAGCTCCAGGCTATTTTCTACATATCCTGGAAGATTTGGAACTTTATATTAAATGATATGATCTTTATGGTCTAAATTTGTATTCTCTTATTTTTTAAGTTGAAGATGGCGATCTCCCGGTTTTAACGAACATTTTTGTGTATTATTCTGACCTGGATGTTACTTTCAAAATTTTCTGGAATATATGAATATTTTATTAAATGATATGATTTTTGGACTAATTTTGTCTTCTCTTATTTTTTTCAGTTGAAGAAGGCGATATCCCCGTTTCAGCGGATGTTTTTGTGGATTTTTATGAATTCGGTGCTATTTTTCCATATTTTATGAATGATAAGTATTTTTTTATTAAATGATATGATTTTTGTACCCTACATTTGTCTTCTCTTATTTTTTTCAGTTGAAGATGGCGATCTACACATTTCAACAGACATTTTTGTGGATTTTGCTTAGCTTGGGACAATTTTCCTAACTTTTTTGGAAGATTTGGATATTATAATTAAATGATATGATTTTGGCTCAATTTTGTCTTCTCGATGGCGATCTACTGGTTCCAATTTACATTTGTTCGGATTTTTTTGAGCTCCGGGCTATTTTCTGTAATATCTATAAGAAATGAATATTTAAATTTAATGATACGATTTTTATAACATAATTTTGTCTTCTCTTATTTTTAGCTAAAGGTGGCAATCTACCGAGTCCAACAGACATTTTTGGGGATTTTTCTGAGCTCAGGGCTATTTTTCCGCATTTTCGGGAAGTTATGGATCTTTTTACTAAATGATATGATTTTTTGGCTAAATTTTTTTCTCTTATTTTTTAGCTGAAGATGGCGATCTTCTGGTTCCAACTAACATTTTTGTGGATTATTCTGAACTCGTGGCTATTTTCTAAATTTTCTAGACGATATGTATCTTTTATTAAATGATTTTATTTTTGGCCTAATTTTGTCTTCTCTTAAGATCCAGTTGAAGATGTCGATCTCTCGGTTCCAACAGACATTTTTACGAATTTTTCTGAGTTCGAGCTATTTCCACTTTTTTTGGAAGATATACATCATTTTGTTAAATGATATGATATTTTGGCCTAAATTTGTCTTCTCTTATTTTTCAGTTGAAGATGGCGATCTCCCAGTTCCAACGGACATTTTTGCAGATTTTTTCGAGCTCAGGGTTATTTTGTACACTTTCTAGAAGATAAGAAGCTTTATATTAAATGATGTGATTTTTATAGCCTAATTTTGTTTTCTCATATTTTTCAGTTGAAGATATTGATATCCCAGTTCCAACGGATATTTTTGCGGATTTTTCTGAGCTCCGGGCTATTTTCTACATTTTATTAAAGATATGGATCTCTTTATTAAATGAAAAGATTTTTGAAGCCTAATTTTGTGTTCACATATTTTTTAGATGAATATGGGATCTATCGATTGCAACGGACATTTTGAAGGTTTTTCTTAGCTCGGGGTGTTTTTTACTTTTAATGGAAGATATGAATCTTTTTATTAAATGTTATGAAATTTTGGCTTAATTTTGTCTTCTCTTTTTTAAGTTGAATATTGTGATCTCCTTGTTCAAATGTATCTTTTTATTAAATGCTATGATTTTTGGGCTAATTTTGTCTTCTTTTATTTTTCAGTTGAAGATGGAGATCTCACGGTTCCAACAGACATTTTTTGGATTTTTCTGAGCTCCAATCTATTTTCTACATTTTCTATACGATATGAATTTTTATTTTAAATGGTTTGATTTTTATAACCTAATTTTATCTTTTCTAATTATTCAGTTAAAGATGTCGATCTCGCGGTTCCAACGGACATTTTTGTCGATTTGTTGGGCTATTTTTCTATATTTTCGGGAAGTTATGAATCTTTTTATTAAATGATATGATTTTTTGACTAATTTTTTCTTCTCTTATTTTTTCAGTTGAAGATGGCGATCTTTCGATTTCAACGAACATCTGTGCGGATTTTTCTGAGCTCCTGGCTATTATCTAAATTTTCGAGAAGTTATGGATCTTTTTATTAAATGATATGATTTTTATAGCCTAATATTGTGTTCTCTTATTTTTCACTTAAAGATAGCGATCTCCCAATTCAAACAGACATTTTTGCGGTTTTTTGAGCTCGGTGCTATTTTCTACATTTTATGATAGATATATATCTTTTTATAAAATAATATGATTTTTATAGTCTACGTTTGTATTCTCTTATTTTTAGTTGAAGATGGCCGTCTTTTGGTTTCAATGGACAATTTTGGAGATTTTCCTTAGCTTGAGACAATTTTTCTACATTTTATGTAAGATATGTATCTTTGTCTGAAATGATACGATTTTTGGCCTAATTTTGTCTTCTCTATTTTAATTTGTGGATGGCGATCTCCCAGTCTCAATGGTCATTTGTGCTGATTTTTTTGACTATTTACTATAATTTTTTTGAATAGTATGAATCTTTATATTAAATGATACGATTTTTATAACCTACTTTTATATTCTCTTATTTTTCAGTTAAATATGGTGATCTCCAAGTTCTAAGGGTCATTTTGCGGATTTTTCTGAGCTCGGGGTTATTTTTCTACATTTTCGAGAAGGTATGGATTTTTATTAAATGATAGGATTTTTGGCCTAATTTTATCTACTTTTATTTTTCAATTGAAGATAGCGATCTCCCGTTTCTAACGGACATTTAGCTTATTATTCTGACCTGGGACTATTTTCTAAATTTTCTAGAAGAAATGGTTCTCTTTATTAAATGATATGGTTTTTGGCATAATTTTGTCTTATATTATTTTTTTAGTTGTAGATAGCGATCTCACTGTTCCAACGAACATTTTGTGGATTTTTATACGATCGGTGCTCATTTCTACATTTGATACGATTTTTATAGTATACATTTGTCTTCTCTTATTTTTTTCAGTTTTTTGTTGAAGATGGCGATCTCCCAGTTCCAATGGACATGTTTGCCGATTGTTTTAGATTGAGTATGTTTTTCTACATTTTCTAAAAGATATGGATCTTTTTATGAAATGATATGATTTTTTGGCCTAATTTTGTCGTGTCTATTTTTCAGATTTTCTCCCAGTTCCGACGAACATTTTTGGGAATTTTTCTCGGCTCAGTGTTATTTTCTACATTTTTTGAAAGATATGAATCTTTACATTAAATGATATGATTTTTATAGCCTAATTTTGTCTTCTCTTATTTTTCGATTGGAGATAGCGATCCCTCGGTTCTAACGAACATTTTTGCAGATTTGTTTGAGCTCGGTGCTATTTTCTACATTTTATAGAAGATATAGAAATTTTTATTAAATGATATGATTTTTATAGCCTACATTTGTCTTCTCTTATTATTTCAGTTGAAGATGGCGTTCTCTCGGTTCCAACGGAAATTTTTATGGATTTTTCTGAGCTACGGGCTATTTTTTACATATTCAGGAAGATATGAATCTTTATTTAAATGAAATGATTTTTATGGTCTAATTTTGTCTTCTCGTATTTTTCAGTTTAAGATGGCGATCTCCCTGTTCTAACAGACATTTTTGCGTATTATTCTATCCTCGTGTCTATTTTCTAAATTTTCTGGAAATATATGTATCTTTTTATTTAATGATATGATTTTTGGCATAATTTTTTCTTCTCTCGTTTTAAGTTGAAGATGGCGATCTCCCGATTCCAACAAACATTTTGGCTGATTTTTATGAGCTCGGTGCTATTTTCTATATTTTATAAAAGACAAGGATCTGTTTAATAAATGATATGATTTTTATTGCCTACATTTGTCTTCTCTTATTTTTTTTTAGTTGAAGATGGTGATCTACCCATTCCAACAGACATTTTTGCAAATTTTTCTTAGCTTGTGACTATTTTTCTAACTTTTCTGGAAGATATGAATATTTTAATTAAATGATATGAATTTTGGCCTAATTTTGTCTACTGTTTTTTCAGTTGAAGATGTCGATCTCTTGGTTCCAAGTTACATTGTGCAGTGTTTTGAGCTCCAGGCCGTTTTCTACATTATCTATAAGATATGGATATTTATATTCCGTGATATGATTTTTATAGCTTAATTTTGTCTTCTCTTGTTTGTCAGCTGAAGATGGCGATCTCCAGGTTCCAACGGATATTTTTGCGGATTTTTCTGAGTTCGATGATATTTTTCTACATTTTCGGGAAGTTAAGGATCTTTTTATTAAATGACATTATTTTTTTTCCAAATTTGGCCTTCTCTTATTTTTCAGCAGAAGATGGCGATCTCATGGTTCCAACGGATATTTTTGCGGAATAATCTGACCTCGGGGCTATTTTCTAAATTTTCTGGAAGATATGTTCCTTTTTATTAAATGATTTGATTTTGGCCTAATTTTGTCGTCTCATATTTTTCAGTTGAAAATGGCGATCTCCCAGTTCCAACTGATATTTTTTTGCAGATTTTTCTGAGCTCGGTGCTATTTTCTATATTTTATGGAAGACATGTTTCTTTTTATTAAATGAGAGATTTTTATTGCCTACATTTTTCTTCTCTTATTTTTTCAGATGAAGATGGCGATCTACCGGTTCTAACGGACATTTATACGAACTTTTCTTTACTTGGGACTATTTTTCTACATTTTCTGGAAGATATGAATCTTTTTATTAAATGATATAATTTTTGACTTAATTTTGTCTTCTCTTATTTTTCAGTTGAATATTGCGATCGCTTGGTTCAAATGGATATTTGTGTAGATTTTTCTGAGCTTGGTGCTATTTTCTACATTTTATGGCAGCTATGTTTACTTTTATTAAGTGATATGACTTTTGACCTAATTTTGTCTTCTTTTATTTTTTAGTTGAAGATGGCGGTCTCCATGTTCCAGTGGATATTATTCGGATTTTTCTGAGCCTCGAGCTATTTTCTACATTTTCTATATGATATAAATCTTTACATTAAATGATGTGATTTTTATAACCTAATTTTGTTTTCTCTTATTATTCAGTTGAAGATGGCGATCTCCCGATTCCAACGGACATTTTTGTCGATTTTTCTAAGCTCGGGGTTATTTTTCTACATTTTCGGGAAGTTATAGATCTTTTAATTAAATAATATGATTTTTGACCTAATTATTTCTTATCTTATTTTCGTTAAAGATGGCGATCTCCCAGTTTCAACGAATATTTTTGCAGATTTTTCTAAGCTCGGGAATAATTTCTCAATTTTTGGAAAGTTATGGATATTTTTATTAAATGATATGATTTTTATAACCTAATTTTGTTTTCTCTTATTTTTCTGTTGACGATGGCGATCTCCCGGTTCCAACGGACTTTTTTGCGTATTGTTTTACGCTCGGTGCTATTTTATACATATTATGGAAGATAAAAAACTTTTTATTAAATAATATGATTTTTATAGCCTACGGTTGTATTCTCTTATTTTTTTTCAGTTGAAGATGGCGGTCTCTCGGTTCCCACGAACATTTTTGCGTATTTTTCTTAGCTTGAGACTATTTTTCCACATTTTCTGGAAGATATGTTTATTTTTATGAATGATCTGATTTTTGGCCTATTTTGTCTTCTCTCTGATTTTTGGCCTAATTTTGTCTTCTCTCTTTTTAATTTGAAGATGGCGATCTCACGTTTCTGATGGACATTTTTGCGGATTTTTTGAGCGTCAAGCTATTTTCTATATTTTTGTACTATATGATCTTTATATTAAATGAAATGATTTTTATAACCTTATTTTTTAATCTCTTATTTTTTTAGTTGAAGATGACGATCTCCCGGTTCCAAGGGACATTTTTGTGGATTTTTTGAGCTCGGTGCTATTTTTCTACATTTTCAAGAAATTATGGATCTTTTTATTAAATCATATGATTTTTTGCCCTAGTTTTGTCTTTTTTATTTTTGGTTGAAGATAGCGATCTCCCGTTTCTAATAGACATTTTGCGTATTATTCTGACCTCGGGACCATTTTCTAAATTTTTCGGAAGATATGAATATTTTTATTAAATGAAATGATTTTTGGCCTAATTTTTTCTTCTTTTATTTTTCAATTGAAGATGGCGATCTCCATGTTCCAACAGATATATTTACGAAATTTTATAAGATCGGTGGTATTTTCTACCTTTTATAAATGATAAAATTTTTATTGCCTAAGTTTGTATTCTCTTATTTTTTTTGGTTCCAATGGATATTTTTGCTGATTTTTCTTAGCTTGAGTCTGTTTTTCTATATTTTGTGAAAGATCTGGAACTTTTTATGAAATGATAGAATTTTTTGGCCTAATTTTGTCTTCTCCAATTTTCAAATAAAGATGACGATCTCCTGGTTCCAACGAACAGTTTTGCTAATTTTTTGAGCTCTGGAATATTTTCTACTTTTTCTGTAAGAAATAAGTCTTTATATTAAATGATATGATTTTGATAGCCTAATTTTGTCTTCTCTTATTTTTTTTAGTTGAAGATGGCGATCTCCCGGTTCCAATGGAAATTTTTGCTGATTTTTCTAAACTCGGTGCTATTTTCAAAATTTTATGGAAATATGGAACTTTTTATTAAATCATATGATTCTTATAGTTTACGTTTGTCGTCTTTTATTTTTTTAATTGAAGATGGTTATCTCTCGGTTCCAACGGAAATTTTTGCGGATTTTTCTGAGTTCCAGGCTATTTTCTACATATTCTGGAAGATATGGATCTATATATTAAATGAGATAATTTTAAGGTCTAATTTTGTCTTCTCTTATTTTTAAGTTAAAGATGGCGATCTCCCGGTTCCAATGGACATATTTATGTATTATTCTGACATCGGGGCTATTTTCTAAATTTTCTGGAATATATGTATCTTTTATTAAATGAAACGATTTTTGGCCTAATTTTGTCTTCTTTTATTTTCTATTGAAGAAGGCGATCTCCCGGTTCCAATGGATATTTTTGCGGATTTTTATGAGTTCGGTGCTATTTTCAATATTTTATGATAGATAAGTATTTTTTATTAAATGATATGATTTTATAGCCAACATTTGTCTTCTCTTATATTTTTCAGTTGGAGATGGCGATCTACCCGTCCCAACAGACATTTTTGAGGATATTTCTTAGCTTGGGACTATTTTTCTATCTTTTCTGGACGATTTGGATATTTTAATTAAATGATGTGATTTTTGGCCCAATGTTGTCTTCTTTTTTTAATTAAAGTTGACGATCTCCCGGTTCTAATTTACATTTGTGCGGATTTTTATGAGCTCTGGGCTATTTTCGACATTATCTATAAGATATGGATATTTATATTAAATGATATGATTTTTATAACATAATTTTGTCTTCTCTTATTTTTCAGCTGAAGATGACGATCTTCCAGGTCCAACGGATATTTTTACGAATTTTTCTGAGCTCGGTGCTATTTTCAACATTTTTGGGAACTTATGATTTTTTTATTAAATGATATGATTTTTTAGCCAAATTTTATTTTCTCTTATTTTTCAGCTGAAGATGTCGATATCACAATTCCAACGGATATTTTTGCAGATTATTTTGACCTCGAGGCTATTTTCTAAATTTTCTAGACGATATGGATCTTTTTTGTTAAATGATTTTAATTTGGCCTAATTTTGCCTTTTCTTATTTTTCAGTTGAAAATGATGATCTCCCGGTTTCAACTGATATTTTTGCATATTTTTCTAAGCTCTGTGTTATTTTCTACATTTTATGGAAGATATGTATGTTTTTATTAAATGAGATGATTTTTATAGCATACAATTTTCTTCTCTTATTTTTTCAGGTGAAGATGGCGATCTACCAGTTCCAACAGACATTTTTGCAGACTTTTCTTTGCTTGGGCTACATTTTCTGTATGATATTATTGTTATGAAATGATATGATTTTTTGGCCTAATTTTTCCTTCTCTGTTTTTCAGTTGAAGATGGCGATCCCCCGGTCCCAACGGACATTTTTTCAGATTATTTTCTATATTTTATGAAAGGTATGAATCTTTTTATTAAATGATAAGATTTTTTGGCCCAAATTTGTGTTATGTTTTTTCAGTTGAAGATGGCGATCTCCTGGTTCCAATTGACATTTTTATGGATTTTTCAGGGCTCCGGGTAATTTTCTATATTTTATGAAAAATAAGAATCTTTTTATTAAAGGATATAATTTTTGGCTTAAATTTGCCTTCTTTTATTTTTAAGTTGAAGATGGCGAGCTCACGGTTCCAACGGACATTTTTTTGCAGATTTTTCTAAGTTTCGAGCTATTTTCTACATTTTATAGAACATATGGCTCTTTTTATTAAATGATGTTATTTTTATAGCCTTAGTTAGTGTCTTATTTTTCAGTTGAAGATGGCGAACTCCTGGTTCCAACAGACATTTTCGCGGATTCTTCTGAGTTGGTGCTATTTTTATATTTTATGGAAGATATGGATCTTTTTATTAAATGATATGATTTTATAGCCTAAGTTTGTCTTCTATTATTTTTCAGTTGAAGAAGACGATCTCCTGTTTCAAACGGACATTTTTACGAATTTTTTGAGCATGGGACTATTTTATACATTTAATTGAGTATATTGATCTTTTTATTAATGAAGATTTAATAGCCTAAGTTTGTCTTCTCTTATTTTTAGTAGAAGATGGCGATCTCTTGGTTTCAACAGATATTTTTGTGGATTTTTCTGACATCGTGCCTATTTTCTATATTTTCGAGAAGATGTGGATCTTTTTATTAAATGATATGATTTTTAGGCCTAATTTTGTCTTCTCTTATTTTTTTCGTTGAATATGGCAATCTTCCGGTTCCATTTTTACGAATTTTTCTTAACTCTTTTCTCTAAGACATGAATATTTATACTAAATGAGATAAGTTTTAAGCCTTATTTTGTCTTCTCTTATTTTTCTGTTGAGGATGGTGATCTCCCGGTTCCAACAGACATTTTTACGTATTTTTCTGATATCTAGGCTATTTTCTACGTTTTCTAAAATATAGGGATCATTTTATTAAATGATTTGATTTTTTGGCCTTATTTTGTCTTCTCTTATTTTTCTGTGAAAAATGGCGATCTTCTGATTCCAACGGACAAATCTGTGGATTTTTCTAAAATCTGGGCTATTTCCTAAAGTTTATTGAACATATGTATCTTTTTATTAAATGATATGATTTTTAACGCCTAATTTTGTCTTCTTTTATTTTTTTAGTTGAAAATGTCGATCTCTTAGTTCCAACAGTAATTTTTGCTGATTTTTCTGAACTTCGAGTTATTTTCTACATTTTCTGTAAGATATGAATCTTTATATTAAATGATATAATTTTTATGGCTTAATTTTGTCATCTCTTATTTTTTAGTTGAAGATGGTGATCTTGAGGTTCCAACGGATATTTTTGCGTATTATTCTGACCTCAGAGCTATTTTTCTAAATTTTCTGGAATATATGTATATTTTTGTTAAATGATATATTTTGACCTACTGTTGTATTCTCTTATTTTTAATTAAAGATGTCGATCTCCCGTTTCCAACAGACATTTTTGTGGATTTTTCTGATCTCGGTGCGATTTTCTATATTTTATGAAAGATATGGATTTTTTATTAAATGATATTATTTCTATAGCCTACATTTGTCGTCTCTTTTTTTGGTTAAAAATGTCGGTCTCCCGGGTCCAACAAATTTTTTTCCGGATTTTTTGAACTCCGTGTTATTTTCTACATGTTCTGTAAGATATGAATCTTTATATAAATGATATAACTTTTACGGCCTAATTTTACCTTCTCTTATTTTTCAGTTGAAGATGGCGATCTCCCAGTTCCAAGGGACATTTTTTGCAGATTTTTCTGAGGCCGGGGCTATTTTTCTACATTTTCGAGAAGTTATGGATCTTTTTATTAAATGATATGATTTTTGGCCTAACTTTGTCTTCTTTATTTTTCAGTTGAAGATAGTGATATCTAGTTTCTAACGGACATTTTGCGTATTATTCAGACCTCGAGACTATTTTCTAAATTTTCTGGAAGATATGGATCTTTTTATTAAATGATATGATTTTTGGCCTAATTTTGTCTTTTCTAATTTTTCAGTTGAAGATGGCGATCTCCATGTTCCTACGTACATTTTTGCAGATTTTTATAAGCTCGGTGCTATTTTCTACATTTTTATAAATGACATGATTTTTATAGCATACGTTTGTCTTCTTTTTTTTCAGTTTTTAGTTGAAGATGGCGATCTCCCTGTTCCAATGGAAATTTTTAAGGATTTTTCTTAGCTTGAGTCTATTTTTCTACATTTTCCTAAAGTTATGGATCTTTTTATGGAATGATATGATTTTTTGGCCTGATTTTGTCTTCTCCATTTTTCAGATGAAGATGCCAATCTTCTGGTTCCAACTAACATTTTTTGTGGATTTTTCTGAGCTTCGGGCTATTTTCTACATTTTCTGAAAGATATGGTTTTTATAACCTAATTTTGCCTTCTCTTATTTTCGGTTCCAACGAACATTTTTTTGCAGATTTTTTGAGCTCGGTGCTATTTTCTACAGTTTATGGAAGATATAGAACTTTTTATTAAATGATATGATTTTTATGGCCTACGTTTGTCTTCTCTTATTTTTCCAGTTGAAGATGTCATTTTCTCGGTTCCAAGGAAAGTTTTAGCCGATTTTTCTGATCTCCTGGCTATTTTCTACAAATTCTGTAAGATATGTATCTTTATATTAAATGATATGATTTTTGTTTTCTAATTTTGTCTTCTCTTATTTTTCAGTTGAAGATGGCGATCTCTCGGTTCCCAGGACATTTTTGCGTATTATTTTGACCTCGTGGCTATTTTCTAAATTTTCTGGAATATATGTATATTTTTATTAAATGATATGATTTTTGGCGTAATTTTTTCTTCTCTTATTTTTAAGCTGAAGATGGCGATCTCCCGGTTCCGACGAACATTTTTGTTGATTTTTCTGAGCTCGATACTATTATATATATTTTATTAAAGATAAGGATCTTTTTATTAAATGATATGATTTTTATAGCCTACATTTGTCTTCTCTTATTTTTTCGGTTGAAGATGGTGATCTTACTGTTCCGACGAAATTTTTGCAGATTTTTTGAGCTCTAGACTATTTTCTACATATTCTGTAAGATAAGGATCTTTATATTAAATGATATGATTTTTATGGTCTAATTTTGCCTTATCTTATTTTTAAGTTGAAGATGACGATCTCCTGGTTCCAACAAACATTTTTGTGTATTATTCTTTCTTTAGGGCTATTTTCTAAGTTTTCTAGAATATAAGTATCTTTTATTAAATGATATGATTTTTGGCCTAATTTTGTCTTCTCTTATTTTTTAGTTGAAAAAGACGATCTCCCGGTTCCAACGGACATTTTTGCAGATTTTTATGAGTTCGGCGCTATTTTCTATATTTTATGAAAGATAAGTATTTTTTTCTTAAATGATATGATTTTTATAGCCTACATTTGTCTTCTCTTATTTTTTTAGTTGAAGATGGTGATCTACCCGTTCCAATAGATAATTTTATGGATTTTTCTTAGCTTGGGACTATTTTTCTAACTTTTCTAGACGATATGGATATTTTAATTAAATGATATGACTTTTTGGCACAATTTTGTCCTCTTTTTTTTCAATTGAAGATGCGATTTCCCGGTTCCAATTTACATATGTGCGGATTTGTTTGAGCTCCAGGCTATTTTCTACATAATCTATAAGATATGTACATTTATATTAAATGATACAATTTTTATAACGTAATTTTGTCTTCTTATATTTTTCAGCTGAAGAAGGCGATCTCTCGATTCCAACGGATATTTTTGCGGATTTTTCTGGGCTTGGGGCAATTTTTCTACATTTTCGAAAAGTTATGGATCTTTTTATTAAATGGTAAGATTTTTGAACACATTTTGATTTATCTTATTTTTCAGCTAAAGATGGCGATCTCCCGGTTCCAACAGACATTTTTGCGGATTATTATGACCTCGAGGCTATTTTCTATATTTTCTAGAAGATATGTATCTTTTTATAAAATGACTTTATTTTTAGCCTAATTTTACATTCTCTTATTTTTTAGTTGAAGATGGCTATCGCCCGATTCCAACTGATATTTTTGCGAATCTTTCTAAGCTCTATGTTATTTTCTACATTTTATGGAAGATATGTATCCTTTTATTAAATGAGATGATTTTTGTAGCATACATTTTTCTTCTCTTATTTTTTCAGGTGAAGATGATCTACTGGTTACAACGGACATTTTTGCCGACTTTTCTTAGCTTGGGACTATATTTTCTGTATGATATGTATTTTTATGAAATGATATGATTTTTTGGCCTAATTTTTTCTTCTCAGTTTTTCAGTTGAAGATGGCGATCTCCCAGTTTCAACAGACATTTTTACGGTTTTTTCAGAGCTCCGGACTATTTTCTAAATTTTATGAAAGATATGAATCTTTTTATTAAATGATATGCTTTTTGGCCCAATTTTGTGTTATCTTTTTTCCGTGGAAGACGGCGATCTCCTGGTTCCAACTGACTTTTTAATGGATTTTTCAAAGCTCCGAGCTATTTTCTATACTTTATGTTAGATATGAATCTTTTAATTAAAGGATATAGGTTTTTTGGCCTAATTTTGTCTTCTCTTATTTTTCATTTGAAGATGGTGAGCTCCCGGTTTTGACCGATTTTTGCGGATTTTTCTAAGCTTCGAGCTATTTTCTACATTTTAGGGAACTTATGGCTTTTTTTATTAAATGATATTATTTTTATAGCGTAAGTTTGTCTTGTCTTATTTTTAGTTGAAGATGACGATCTCCCAGTTTCAAGGACATTTTTGCGGAATTTTTTGAGCTGTGGCTATTTTCTATATTTTATGGAAGATATGGATCTTTTTTTAAATGATATGATTTTTATAGCCTAAGTTTGTCGTCTCTTATTTTTAAGTTGAAGAAGGCGATCTCCTGTTTCAAACAGACATTTTTGCAGTTTTTTTGAGCTCGGGGCTATTTTATACAGTTAATTGAGTATATTGATCTTTTATTAAATGATGATTTTATAGCCTAAGTTTGTCTTCTCTTATTTTTTATTAGAAGATGGCGATCTCCCGGTTCCAACGGACATTTTTTGCGGATTTTTCTGACATCGAGCCTATTTTCTATATTTTCTGGAAGATGTGGATCTTTTTATTAAAAATATGATTTTTGGGTTTAATTTGTCTTCTCTTATTTTTTTTCATTGAATATGCTGATCTCCCGGTTCCAACAAACCTTTTTGCGAATTTTTCTTAGCTCTGTGCAATTTTCTACATTTTTCTGTAAGACATGGATCTTTATACTAAATGCGATAATTTTTATAGCCTTATTTTGTCTTCTCTTATTTTTCTATTGAAGATGGCGATCTCTCGGTTACAACAGACATTTTTGCGCATTTTTCTAAGATCTAGGTTATTTTCTACATTTTCTAAAAGATATGGATCATTTTATTAAATGATTTGATTTTTTGGCCTTATTTTGTCTTCTCTTATTTTTTGTTGAAGATGGCGATCTCCCGGTTCCAATGGACATTTCTGCGGATTTTTCTAAAATCTAGGCTATTTTCTAAAGTTTATTGAACATATGTTTCTTTTTATTAAATGAAATGATTTTTATCGCCTAATTTTTTCTTCTCTTACTTTTTTTAGTTGAAAATGTCGATCTCCCGTTTCCAACAGAAATTTTTGCGGATTTTTTCTGAACTCCGAGTTATTTTCTACATTTTCTGTAAGATATGAATCATTATATTAAATGATATGATTTTATGGCCTAATTTTGTCTTCTCTTATTTTTTCAGTTATATATGGCGATCTCCCGGTTCCAAGAGACATTTTTGCGGATTTTTTGAGCTCCGGGCTATTTTCTATATTTTCGAGAAGTTATGGATCTTTTTATTAAATGATATGATTTTGGCCTAATTTTGTCTTCTTTATTTTTCCGTTGAAGATAGCGAGCTCTCGTTTTTAACGGACATTTTGCATATTATTCTGACTTCGGGACTATTTTCTAAATTTCTGGAAGATATGGATCTTTTTATTAAATGATGTGATTTTTGGCCTAATTTTGCATTTTCTAATTTTTCAATTGAAGATGATGATCTCCATGTTCCTACGGACATTTTTGCGGATTTTTATAAGCTCAGTGCTATTTTCTATATTTTTATAAATGATATGATTTTTATAGCATACGTTTGTCTTCTCTTATTTTTTTTTAGTTTTTTAGTTGAAGAAGGCGATCTCCCTCTTCAAATGGAAATTTTTGCGGATTTTTCTTAGAATGAATTTGTTTTTCTACATTTTCTGAAAGTTATAGATCTTTTTATGAAATGATATGACTTTGGCCTAATTTTCTCTTCTCTATTTTAAGAAGAAGATGACGATCTCCTGGGTCCAACGAACATTTTTGCATATTTTTTTTAGTTTCGGGCTATTTTCTACATTTTCTGTAAGATATGGATCTTTATTTTAAATGATATGGTTGTATAGCCTAATTTTGTCTTCACTTATTTTTCAGTTGAAGATGGCGGTCTCTCAGTTCCAAAGAACATTTTTGCGGATTGTTTTGAGCTCGGTACTATTTTCTACATTTTATGGAAGATATAGAACTTTTTATTAAATGATATGATTTTTATGGCCTACATTTTGTCTTCTTTTATTTTTCTAGTTGAAGAGGGCGATCTCTCGGTTCCAACGGAAATTTTTGTGGATTTTTCTAAGCTCCAGGCTATTTTCTACAAATTTTGTAAGATATGTATCTTTATATTAAATTAGATTACTTTTCTGTTCTAATTTTGTCTTCTCTTATTTTTCAGGTGAAGATGGCGATATCCCGGTTCCAACGGATATTTTTGCTTATTATTCTGACCTTGGGGCTATCTTTATATTAAATGATATAGAACTTTTGTCTGTGAAGGTTTTACTATAAGAGAAGACAAAATGTTCTAATTTTTTCTTCTCTCATTTTGTCTTCTTTTATTTTTTTAGTTGAAGATGGAGATCTCCCGGTTCCAACGGACATTTTTGCGTATTATTATGAACTCGGGGTAATCTTTATATTAAATGATATAGAACTTTTTTTTGAAGGTTTTACTACAATGCACTATTTTTGAGTCTTCTTCTTCCTCAAGAGTGAGATTAGGGTTTTGTGGCTCATCCTTCTCATCTCCCATCCACCTCCCCACCTCCCCTTTGCACCACCGGTTTTCGGTTTTACTAGCTCCTCCTCCTCATCTCCCATCATCATCCTCTCCTCTCCTCTACACCACCGATTTTTGGTTTTACTAGCTCCTCCTCATCTCCCATCCTCCTCCCATCATCCTCTGTCCTCTCCTCATTTTCCTACATCTCTGCTCCCTAAATCCGGTTTTCCACTTCTCGAAATATGCTTTATCTCCATTGTGGTTGATTCTAGCACGCCATCAAGGTGAGATGGTTGTTTTAGAGGGCAGCCATTCGGCTGGGCTCAAGTTGGTTGATGGTGGCGGAGCTGTACTTCCGGTGGTCGGCGGTCAAAATTTGGAAAGTTCTATTTTTGGAAGTTCAAATGTCACCATTAATACATTAATGGATGGCATTGATTGTAGGACTGTGGAATTTCCTTCTCTGTCGGAACTTGCTAAATCTGATGCAAGGAAGGCATTTATTTCTAATTTGGTACGTTCTACTTTGGAAAGTAATATTCCTTGTTATGAGGGAGTATTAAAGTCTAAATCTGATGCATTCACGGCCATTAATGCGAATTTGACTAGTTCTTCAACTTTGGAAAGTAATATTCCTAGTAATGTGGCATATTAAATTCTAAATCTGGTGCACATGTCTTATATGGAGATAATAATGTGGTAGGGGGACCATACCTCTCATAATGCAACGAATCTGGGTAATAAGGATAGTAAATCTCCATTTAGTTATATTGATGCTGTTAATGGGCCAAAGGGGAGTGTAGAGCCGTGTGTTTCCAATTAAAAATTTTTTGAGGCCAAAACTGAAGGTGGACGTATGAAGGTTACTCCTCCTGCAACTGTTTCAGCAATGGGTTGTGATATGTGGAAGAGCACTTTAATTGGGTATTTTGTAGGGAAGAAGCTCCCTTATATGGTGGTCAACACAATAGCTCATAAACTATGTTAAAAATTTGGTCTACGTGAGGTTTTATCATCTGAAAATGGTTTTTTCTTCTTCAAAATTGATAATATTAATCAAGCTATGAAAATTTTGGAGAGGGCTCCTTGGCATATTGCTAATCGTCCTTTTGTTCTTAAGCCATGGCAACCAAATCTTACACTTTCTAAGGAGGATTTAAAGAAGATACCAGTTTGGGTCAGGCTCTATGACAGAATTTTGGACACTATAAGGGTTGAGCTATGTTGAAAGTGCTGTGGGGAGACCATTATATGTAGACCATGTTACTATTGCACGTACTATATTGAGCTTTGCCCGAGTATGTGTTGAGATTGATGCTTCACTGGATTTAATTCATGACTTTGACTTATGTTCCTCTAATGGTGTTTGGGTCCATATTAAGGCTGATTTTGAATGGATTCCTGCTAAGTGTGATACATGTAAAGTTTTTGGGCATGCTACTAGCCATTGTCATGAAGGCAAGAATGATGGTGAGAAGCATGGACAAGAGATGTACAACCTACTAAGATTTGGGTCCCAGTGAAGGATAATGGGAAGCAAACCCAAAGGAATGTTGAGGGTGTTTAGCAACATGCCCCAATTCCTGATGAGAATGGTGGGTGGACGAAGGTGGTTAGCAAGAAGACTTCTTTTACAACTTAAACTATTGTTTTAGTTGCTCATTCTAGTGATGAGCATAAGGAAGAGGTGACTTCTACTAATGTTGTTTTAGATGGGGGATGGTGGAACACAAGAGGAGAATTGTAATGTATTGATGGGTTGTAATCAGCCAATACAAAGTGATGAGGTTCTTGATACTAATTCTATTTGCATTGAGGAGGCTAAGTGCACTCCTAATTTGTCTACAAATGTTGGTGTGGGGATTTTTCTGATAGTGAGCCAATTTTGCGGAACCCTTTGGCATGGAAAGCAAATGATTCATTGGACAAGAATAAAAAGGGGTCAGGTGGGAAGAAGAAGGGTAAGAAGTGTAACTCTCCTTGTGGCGGGCGTTGGCGATAAATTTTGTGAAAGTTTTCTCTTACATTTATTTCCATGATTTTTGGTTGTTGGAATGTTATATGTTTAAATAATCCCTTGAAGCAAAGGGAGGTGAGAAATTTTATTTCTGAAAATGGGTTATCTTTTTGTGGCTTAGTGGATACTTCTGTGCACGAGCATAATGTGGAGACGGTCTCACGGAAAGTTCTTCCTTCTTGGCAGTCCTTGTATAACTATGAGTTTTCTCCTCATGGCAGTGTGTGGGTTTGTTGGAATTCTTGTGATGTGCATGTTACTCTTCTTCCTGCCACGGATCAGGTTATGTATTATAAGGTGAAGGCAAACGATGATAGTTGGAGCTGTGTTGTCTCCGTGGTTTATGGTTCTACTTCTCATACTACTCGTGTGGAGTTATGGGCTGAATTGATTTCTTTTGGGGTTATTTTCTCAGATGATCCTTGGTTGCTTCTTGGAGACTTTAATGTAGTGCATACGCCATTTGAGGGGGTTGGTTGTTTTGAGGATTGGCCTTCATGGAAGGATGACTTTGGAAGATGCTTGATCAGGTAGGATTGGATGATGTTTGATTTGATGGACGTGCATACACATGAACATGGTCTAATAGACAGGCTCTGAATCCTATATTTCGAAAGCTTGATCAGGTATATTCTAAGATTCACTTGGAGTGTGCTTTTCCAAGGGTTAATGCTTCTTTCTTACCTTCTGGAGTTTCAGACCATAGTTCTATGATTGTTACTTTAGTACCCCTTCCTAAGAGGAGAATTCCATTCAAATTTTTTGATTTTTTTGGGCAGACCATCCAGACTTTCTCTCTTTGGTTGCTCATGTGTGGGAGTTGCATTTTGCAGGTATACATATGTTCAGGTTATGTCGTAAGTTGAAGATGGTTAAAAAAGCCTTGAAAGAATTAATAAGGATCACTTTTCTAAGGTTTCTTCATGTTTTAATGTTGCAAAAGAATCTTTGAAGGCTGTGCAGCGGTTGATACAAGCTTCTCCACTTGATTATTCCTTGCATTTGGAGTAGTCAAGGCTCCTTAATGAGTATATGGCTATTCCTAAGTGGAAGAGAGCTTTCTTAAGCAAAAATCACATGTGCAGTGGCTGAATTTGGGTGACCAAACTTCTTTTTTCGTGCTTTGAAGCAACATCATGGTAGAAGCAAGATTCAAACTATTTCAAAGGAGGATGACACTAGAGTGGATGATCATGATGTTGTTAGGGATGTTATACTATCTTATTATGAGTCTCTTCTTAGGCCACAACAAGGGTGTGAGGAGGTTGAAGAGGAATTCCTTAGTAAATCGTTGCCTAAGCGAGTTTCTGAGTTGCAAAGATGTAAGCTAGCTAAGGAGGTGTCAGATGATGAGATTAAGGATGTTATTTTCTCTTTAAAGGACAACAAAGCATCTGCCCAGATGGTTTTAATTCTGGTTTCTTTAAGAAGGCATGGAGCATTGTTGGTGATGATGTTCTTTGTGCTATAAAGTCCTTCTCGTATTTTGGAAAGCAATTGAAACAGGTAAATGCAATAGCTATTGCTCTTGTTCCGAAAATTCTAAATCCTTCTCAAGTCAATGATTTTAGGCCTATTTCCTGTTGCAATGCAGTTTATAAGTGTATTGAAAAGCTTATTGCTAATAGACTTAAAGGTGTGTTATCATCTTTGGTTGGCCCTATCAGACTGTTTTTATTAAGGGTTGGAGGATTAGTGAAACTATCTTGCTTTATCAAGAATTGTTACATAATTATCATTGAAGAGGTGGGCCTCCTCGTTGTGCCCTAAAGGTTAATCTTATGAAAGCTTATGACTCTATTCGAGGGGATTTCATGATATCTGTGCTTCGTATGACGGGATTTCCTACTAGGATTGTTGGTTGGATTCATGAGTGTATTTCTACAGCCAGATATTCTGTTTGCATTAATAGAGAGTTACATGGTTTTTTTCCAGGAGGTCGTGGGTTAAGGCAGGGGGATCATATGACTCCTTATTTGTTTGTTCTGGCTATGGAGGTTTTCTCAGGCTTGATGTGTTGTATGGTTGAGGAGAGGCCTTTTCGATTTCATTGGAGATGTGAACAGGAGAAGATTTCTCATTTGTGTTTTGCAGACAATCTTATGATTTTCTGTAGAGCAGAATCAGATTCTGTTGTTATAATTGGAGATTGCATTCGACAGTTTTAAAAATTATATGGTCTTAGTCCAAATCCTTCAAAGAGCCATATGTTTATATGTGGGGTGTCTTCTCAGAGTGTAGAGCATTTTCTTGGAATTCTTGGGTATAAAGAGGGTACTTTGCCTGTGCGTTATCTTGGAGTTCCTTTAATTTCTACTAAGCTGAAGGCCACGTATTGACACGTGTTAGTAGAGCGTATTGTAGCTATAGCTCAGAGTTGGTTTATCGTGCTGTGTCATTTGCAGGTAGACTCCAACTTATTAAGTCAGTGCTGTTCTCCAAGTATATTTGGCTTCGATGTTTATCCTTTCGAAGGCAGTCATTCGGTAGGTTATTGCTACCCTTCGATCTTTCCTTTGGAAGGGTACTGATTTGTCGTCTGAAGGGCTAAGGTTTCTGGGATTCTATTTGGTTGCCTTTCAAGGAAGGTGGTTTAGGAATTAAGAGTATGTAGCATTGGAACAAAGCCGCTATTATGAAGCATCTTTGGTTATTCTGTTCTCGTCATCCTGACTCTGTGTGTTCTTGGGTTTATTCCTATATTCCGAGGGGACGGAGTATGTGGGAGGTGTCATGCCCAGATGATTGCTCTTGGAGTTGGAGAAAGATTTTGAGTCTCCGTCCATTTTTTCGCACACATATGAGGTTTCGTGCCGGTGATGACCGTAGTATTTCATTATGGTTTGATAATTAGCATCCACTTGGCCCTCTTGTGGAAACTTTTGGATATCGTATTATTTATGATTCTGGATTGGTACATAATGCTACTGTGGTTGCCCTTATGTATGGTAAGGAATGGTGTTGGCCTTCTGCACAATCTCTGGATTTGATACGGTTGCGTTCGGATACACCTATTCATTTAAAACCTGCTTTGAGCTGTATTGATGAATTCGAGTGGCTAGATTCGGCAGGAATGTTTTCTATTCGCATTGCTTTTATACTTTTGAGGCCTCGATCTCCCTTGGTTGACTGGTGGCAGGCGGTTGGCATAACCGGAGGATTCATGGGTATGCTTCGGGATGCTCTTACTACTCGGGATAAGCTACTTAGGTATGATGCATTTCTGAGGCTCATTGTGTTTTGTGTAGTATGGGTATGAAGATGTGGAGCATCTATTCTTTAATTGTTCCATCACCGAGTACATATGGCGTTCCTTACATGTCAAATGTGACCTCCCTTGGGAACCACGTTCATGGTCTAAGACTATTTCTTGGATAGGAGGATTTAGTCACACATCTCTTCGTGGTATGATTGTGCGCCTTATGCTAGCAGCGGCAATTTATGCTATTTTGAGGGAGCGTAATTCTTGCTTGCCTGATGAGCCACCTAGATGCATGTCCCAGCTGGTTGAGTATGTCAAATTCTCAGTATGTACTAGTGTTGATTTCTTACAAGGGGTGGCTGCATCCATGGAGAATAAAGGGCTCCAATGCTCTTGGGGATTTTCAGATAGTGTTTTTGATTAGTTTTTGGATTTTCAGGTGTGTTTTACTGTAAGACACTAGTAATATTTGTACCAGCTGTCTAGCTTTCTATTATAGTTAGGGGTCTGTCCCTAACTTTATTTTCATGGGTATGCCCATGTGCTTGTGTATATTGGTTTTTTTATTATAATACTTACCTTATCCAAAAAAAGAAACCGAAAAATGCTTCAAACCTGCTATTTTGGGAAATTGTTGGGTAATTCCAATTGAAATTTTGTGGGAATAGAGGAAACAACCTCCTCTCTGCATAAAAATAACGTTTACTCTCCATTTGTCCTCATATTCCTCCAAAACTCCCACAAAAACAGTGTTTTGAATCTAAGAGTAAATTCTTGTAGTTTTTTGGTAGAAAACGATTGTGATGCACTAAAGCTCAGGAACGAAGATTTCAGTCGTTTGAGGCCTATAATGACCTCCTTCATCCATTAGAGTGAGCTAGGGCAGCCAGAAACCGAAAAATGCTTCAAACCTACTATTTTGGGCAATTGTTGGGTAATTCCAATTGAAATTTCATGGGAATAAAGGAAACAACCTCCTCTCCTATAGAAACAACGTTTACTCTACATTTGTCCTCATATTACTCCAAAACTCCTACAAAATCCGGGCGAGTTCCAGAAATTAGAGACATGTGCAATTGCGTGTGTTTTGAATCCAAGAGAAAATTCATGTAGTTTTCAGTAGAAAACGATGGTGACGCACCATCGGAAGCTCAGGAACGAATATTTCGATTGTTTGAGGCCTAAATACCCTCCTTAATCCATTAGAATGAGCTAGGGCAGCCAAAACCAAAAATTTCTTCAAACCTGCTATTTTGGTCAACAGATAGGCAATTCCAATTGAAATTTCGTGGGAATGGAGGAAACTACCTCCTCTCCGGATAGAAAAAATGTTTAATCTCCATTTGTCCTCATATTCCTCCAAAACTTCCACAAAATTCGTACGAGTCCCAGAAATCAGAGACGGGTGCAATTGCTTGTGTTTTGAATCCAAGAGTAAATTCTTGCAGTTTTTCGATAGAAATGATGGTGATGCACTATCGGAAGCTCATGAAAGAATATTTCGATCGTTTGAGACCTAGAATGCCCACCTTCATCCATTAGAGTGAGTTAGGGCAGCCAGAAATCGAAAAATACTTCAAACCTGTTATTTTGGGCAACTGTTAGGCAATTCCAATTGAAATTATATGGGAACAGAGGAAAAAACCTACTCTCCATATAGAAACAACATGTACTCTACATTTGTCCACTATTCCTTCAAAACTCCCACGAAATCCTTGCAAGTCCCAGAAATCAGAAACAGGTACAATTGCTTTTGTTTTGAATCCAAGAGTAAATTCATGTAGTTTTTCGGTAGAAAATGATGGTGACGCACTATCGGTAGCTCATGAACGAATCTTTCGATCGTTTAAGGCCTAGAATTCCCTTCTTCATCCATTAGAGTGAGCTAGGGTAGCCAGAAACCGAAAAATGCTTCAAACCCCCTATTTTGGGCAACCGTTGGGCAATTCAAATTGAAATTTTGTGGGAATAGAGGAAACACCATCCTCTCCACATATAAATGGAGAGTAAACATTGTTTCTATGTGGAGTGGAGGTTGTTTCTCCTTTTCCCACGAAATTTCAATTGGCATTGCCCAACGGTTATCCAAAATAGATGGTTTGAAGAATTTTTCGGATTCTGGCTACCATACTCACTCTAATGGATTAAAGAGGGCATTCTATGCCTCAAACGATCGAAATATTCTTTCCTGGGCTTTCGATTGTACGTCACCATTGTTTTCTACCGAAAAATGCAAGATTTTACTCTTGGATTCAAAACACATGAAATTGCACATGTCTCTGATTTTTGGGACTCGCACAGATTTTCATGGGAGTTTGGGAGGAATATGAGGACAAATGTGAGATGAAGCATTGTTTATTTGCAGAGTGGAGGTTGTATCCTCTATTTCCACGAAATTTCAATTGGCATTGGCCAACGGTTGTCCAAAATAGATGGTTTGAAACATTTTTCGGTTTCTGACTGCCCTAGCTCACTCTAATTGATGAAGGAATGCATTATAGGCCTCTAACGATCGAAATCCACTTTCCTGAGCTTTCGATTGTGCGTCATCATCGTTTTCTTTCGAAAACTACAAGAATTTACACTTGGATTCAAAACATAAGCAATGGCACCCGTCTCTTATTTCTGGGACTTGCACAGAATTCGCGGGAGTTTTAGAGGAATATGAGTACAAATGGAGAGTAAACATTTCTTGTCTGTGGAGTGGATGTTGTTTCCTCTATTCCCAAGTAATTTCAATTGGAGTTGCCCAATGTTTCCCAAAATAGCACGTTTGAAGTATTTTTCTATTTTTGGTTGCCCTAGCTCACTCTAATGGATGAAGGGGTGCATTCTAGGCCTCAATCGATTGAAATCTTCCTTCCTGAGCTTTAGATAGTGCGTCACCATTGTTTTCTAAAGAAAAGCTACATGAATTTACTATTGGATTCAAAACACAAGCAATAGCACACGTCTCGGATTTTTGGTACTCGCACGGATTTCGTGGGAGTTTTGGCGGACTATGAGGATAAAAATAGAGAAAACTTTGTTCCAAGGCTGAGAGGAGGTTTTTTCTTTATTCCCACGAATTTCCATGGCAATTGCCCAAATGGTTGCCCAAAATTAAAGGTTTGAAGCTTTTTTCGTTTTCTGGATGCCCTAGCTTACTCTATTAGATGAAGGAGGGCATTCTTAGCCCCAAACGATCGAAATATTCGTTACTGAGCTTTCGATTACGTGTCACCATCGTTTTCAACTGAAAAACTACATGAATTAACTCTTGGATTCAAGACACATGCAATTACACTCGTCTCTGATTTCTGGGACTCGCGACGATTTTGTGGGAGTTTTGACGGACTATGAGGATAAATATTGAGTAAACATTGCTTCAATGCAAAGAGGATGTTGTTTTATTTATTCCCACGAAATTTCAATTGTAATTGCCCAGCGGTTGCCCAAAATTGAAGGTTTGAAGTATTTTTCGATTTCTGGTAGCCCTAGCTCACTCTAATGGATGAAGGAGTGCATTCTAAACATCAAACGATCGAAATCTTCGTTCCTGAGCTTCAGATAGTGCATCACCATCGTTTCCACAGAAAAACTACACGAATTTACTCTTGGATTCAAAAAATAGGCAATTGCGCACGTCTCTGATTTTTGGGACTCGCACGGATTTTTGGGAGTTTTGGCAAACTATGAGGACAAATGGAGAGTAAATATTGTTTCTATGGGCAGAGAAGGTTGTTTACTCTCTAGTCCCAAGTCATTCCAATTGGAATTACCAAACGGTTGACCAAAATAGAGGTTTGAAGCATTTTTCAATTTTTGGCTGCCCAGCTAACTCCAATGGAGGAAGTAGTGCATTTTAGGCCCCAAACGATTGAAATCTTCGTTTCTGAGCTTTCGATAGTGCGTCATCATCGTTTTATACCGAAAAATGACAAGAATTTACTCTTGGATTCAAAACACTAGTTATTGCCCCCGTCTCCGATTTCTGAGACTCTCACAGATTTAGTGGGAGTTTTGGAGAAATATGAGGATAAATAGAGAGTAAACGTTGTTTCTACGTGGAGAGGTGGTAGTTTTCCTAATTTTGACGAAATTTCAAGTGGAATTACCCAGCGGTTGTCCAAAATAACATGTTTGAAGTGTTTTTCGATTTCTGGCTACCCTAGCTCACTCTAATGGATTAAAGGAGGCATTCTAGGCCTCAAATAATCGAAATCTACGTTCCGGATATTCCGATACTGCGTCACCATCGTTTTCAACAGAAAAACTACACGAATTTACTCTTGGATTCAAAACACAAGCAATTACACCAGTCTTTGATTTCAGGGTGATGCGAACCCCGCCAGAAACGGCGAGACCCGACAACGAAGAGTAACCCAAGATCATTCTATAATCAAAATTTGGATGGAGACCTCGACCCGTTGTACGACAAAAGCAAGAACCTTGGTATAGATGACCTCAACCCGTTGCTTATTGTGAACAAGAACCTCGGTTAAAGGAAGACGCCACAAATGGTGGTGGAAATCCATTTGATAAGTCGATGGGGAACGCCACGGAAACTCCGATAAGTTCGAATAGTTCTTTAAAGAACCAAAGAGAAATTCTCTCAGAAATTTTACCGAAAAATCAACTGCCATTTTCCATTGCTTAGATGCATTTTAATAGTCTCAAAATTACATGGAAAGTTCCTAAAATTTAGGCTACAAATCAGCCCATTAATTGGCCGAACACTTGCCAACAAATAGAAAAGGAAAGTAATTATCTCGGCAGGCAAGCCTTCCAAAGATAGAAAAGGAAAGTAATTTCTACGCATGCGAGCCTTCCAAAAATGGAAAAGGAAAGTAATTTCTACGCATGCGAGCCTTCCAAATAGAGTATTTGGCATGTGAGCCTTCCAAATAGAGTATTTGGCATTCAAACCTTCCAAAAAGGTTAATCCTCCACATGCCAATTTACTTGCTGAATTTAAGCTATCCATAGTTGGATTCTTCTAGAACTTGAATCATGTTGAGCCATCTTTGTTGAACACATGGCTCATGCTCAATGGGCCTCCATGATTTGCTTGAGCCCAGATCTTTTGAATCGGCCCGTTGAGTACATCTTTGAACATCTTTGGTCGTGAACGCCCGTTGAGTACATCTTTGAACTTCTTTGCTCGTGAACACGTGACTGCTTTAATTGGCACATGAACTGGATCCTTTGACGCTGTTCTATGATTTGCATCATTCCCCTCCTCTTGAAAAGGATTTGTCCACAAATCATCACCTACATCAAAAGGACTCAAATCAGTAACATTAAATGTAGCGCTTACATTGTACCCACCAGGTAGATCTATCTTGTAAGCGTTGTTATTGATGCGCTCTAGCACTTGGAAAGGACCATCTCCCCATGGAAGCAATTTTGAGCGTCTTTGTTCTGGAAATTTCTCCTTTCTCATATGCAACCAATCCCAGTCTCCCGGTTCCAAGATCAGCTTGTGACGCCCCTTGTTGGCTTGTTTTGCGTATTGCTCCATTCTTCGTTCAATGTTAAGTCTTGCTTTCTCATGAATCTGTTTGACAATGTCGGCCTTCTTTTTGCCATCTAAATTAACATGCTCAGTCAAAGGTAAAGGAGATAAATCCAATGGAGTTAAAGGATTAAATCCATATACAATTTCAAATGGTGAAAATTTAGTAGCAGAATGAACAGCTCTATTGTAAGCAAACTCAACATGTGGTAAACAGTCTTTCCATGTTTTGATGTTCTTTTTAATGATTGCCCTTAACAAAGTAGACAAAGTCCTATTCACTACTTCGGTTTGACCATCAGTTTGTGGGTGACAAGTAGTAGAAAACAACAGCTTAGTACCTAACTTACACCACAAACTCTTCCAAAAATAGATCAGGAACTTAGCATCTCGATCTGAAACAATTGTTCTTGGCATGCCATGTAATCTCATAATCTCCCTAAAGAACAAATCAGCAATATGTGAGGCCTCATCCATTTTGTGACATGGAATAAAGTGTGCCATCTTAGAAAATCTATCCACAATCACAAAAATTGAATCTCTTCCTTGTTTAGTCCTAGGCAATCCCAACACAAAATCCATTGAAATATCAAACCAAGGCTCACTAGGAATTGGTAAAGGTGTATACAAACCGTTGGGCTGAACTCTAGATTTAGCTTGCCTACATGTGACACATCTTCCACAAATTCTCTCAACTTCTCTTTTCATGTGTGGCCAATAGACGTGTTCTTGCAAAATAGCTAAAGTCTTTCCAACTCCAAAATGTCCCACTAATCCCCCACCATGAGATTCATGCACTAACAATTATCTCAATGAACAATTAGGCACACATAGCTTATTCTCTCGAAACAGGAACCCATCATGTCTAAAGAACTTACCATAAGGGGTTTTCTCACAAGCACGGTATTCCTCACAAAATTCATGGTCATCAGCATATAAATTGTTAATGCACTCAAACCCAAGCAATTTTGCATCAAGTGTAGAAAGTAATGCATACATGCGAGAAAGTGCATCAGCGACCACATTCTTCTTACCTTTCTTATACTGGATGACGTATGGAAACGTTTCGATGAACCCCACCCAACGAGCGTGTCTTTTGTTCAGCTTGTGTTGTCCCTTCAAGTGTTTCAAGGACCATGATCCGTGTGAATCACGAACTCCTTTGACCATAGGTAGTGCTGCCATATCTCTAAAGCTCGAACCAGTGCATACAACTCCATCATACGTTGGGTAGTTTTAAAGTTGCCCCGCTTAGTTTTTCGCTGAAGTAGGCAATTGGTCATCCTTCTTGCATAAGAACTGCGCCTATGCCAATTCCTGAAGCATCACATTCAATCTCAAACATTTTTGAAAAGTTAGGTAAAGACAATAAAGGAGCGTTAGTCAACTTCTTTTTGATTAGCTGAAATGCCTCCTCTTGTTCTTGTCCCCATCTAAATCCAACGTTCTTCTTGATCACTTCAGTAAGTGGTGCGGCTATGCTACTAAAGTCCTTCACGAACCGCTGGTAAAAACTAGCAAGCCCATGAAAGCTACGAACATTACCTACACTTGTGGGACTTGTCCATTCTTGTATTGCACGTATCTTCTCTTCATCAACATGTATACCTTGTGCACTAACAAAAAATCCCAAAAATACAAGCTTAACTGTACAAAAGTACACTTCTTCATGTTAGCAAATAACTTTTCTTTTCTAAGAACATTTAAAACGGATTTCAAATGTACTATATGATCATCCAAGTTTTTGCTATAAATGAGTATATCATCAAAGTAAACAACAACAAATCTGCCTATAAATGCATGCAAAACATGATTCATAAGTCTCATAAAAGTGCTCGGAGTATTAGTTAAACCAAAAGGCATAACTAACCATTCATATAAACCATATTTTGTTTTAAAAGCACTTTTCCATTCATCCCCTTCTTTCATTCTAATCTGATGATAACCACTTTTTAAATCAATATTAGAAAACACACAAGAACCATGCAGCTCATTTAACATATCACCTATGCGAGGAATATGATGAAGATACTTTACCGTTATGTTGTTTATGGCTCGGCAATCAATGCACATTCTCCACATCCCATCCTTCTTAGGCACAAGTAAAACTGGAACAGCGCATGGGCTCATGCTTTCTCTCACGTGCCCTTTCTCCAACAACTCACTTACCTGCCGTTGAAGTTCCTTTGTCTCCTCGGGATTGCTCCTATAGGCTGGTCAGTTTGGAACCGCCGCACCGGGAACAAAATCAATCTGATGTTCAATCCCTTAGATTGGAGGTAACCCATGTGGTATTTCTTCAGGAAAAACATCCCCATGTTCCTGCAAAAGAGAAAGAACAGAACTAGGCAAAGCAAGGTCAAGTTGGTTAGTATTTAAAAATGCCTCTTTATACAAAAGTACAATCATCGGCTGAGTTGAAAACATTTCTCTCTTAGCTTCTCTCATTCTTGCATATAAATTCTTTTATTTTCTCTCTGATTTTCTCTCAATGGCCGAATTTTGATTTTCTTTTTCTCTCTCATTTTACCCGGCCTCTCTCTGATTTTCACTCCTTTTCTTTTGTTCACTCTCTTTATTTTGGTCACTCTGTTTCTTTTGATTACTCTCTTTTTGCAATCTCACTTGATCCTCATAAACTTGTTGTGGTGTCAATGGTACAAGAGTGACTTGTCGTTGATTAAGTACAAAGGAGTATTTGTTCGTAAAGCCATCATGCTTCACACGCCTAACAAACTGCCATGGATGCCCTAGCAACAAGTGTCCCGCTTGCATTGGTACTATGTCACATAATACTTCATCTTCATATTTACCAATCCGAAATGCAACTGACACCTGCTTGTTCACCCTTACTTCACCACTATCATTTAACCATTGCAACTTGTATGGTCTAGGATGCTTTAATATAGGCAGTCCCAATTTATCCACCATTGTTGTACTTGCAACATTAGTACAACTACCACCATCAATAATCATACTACATACCTTGTCTTTGATGTAGCATCTGGTGTGAAAGATGTTCTCTCGTTGCACTTCTTCAACTCCTTTTGCTTGCATACTCAATGCTCTCCTTGCCACCAATGTCAAAGCATCAGGGGCTAGTTATTCCTCCTCGAGATCATCCTCTAATTGGGGGCATGTCATCATGGTCAGAATCATCATTGTCGGTGAAAATTTCATATTAGTCTTGTAACACCATGACCTGTCTATTTGGGCATTGACTTGCCATATGTCCCCTGCCTTGGAATTTAAAACATTTAATGTCACGATTTCTAGAGGTTGAAGGGTCAGATTTAACTTGAGAAATGTGACGGATATTCTTAGACTCAGGCTCAGGTTTGGGCATTTGTGGCTTGTCCATTTTCTTTGTATAACTCGGTTTCCAAGATGTAGAACCTGAGTTATGGGCTGTACTTGATCCACCCCTCTTCTTGAGTTGTTTCTCCACTTTAATGGCCATGTGCACCATGTCTTTCAACTCCACATAATGCTGCAGCTCTACCTTATCATGGATTTTCCGATTTAATCCATGTAAGAACCTAGCCATTGTAGCCTCTCTATCTTCCTCTACTTAGCTCGGATCATAGCAATCTCCATCTCCTTGTAGTAATCTTCTACGCTGCGACTTCCTTGCATAAGACCTTGAAGCTTATTGTATATCTCTCGATAGTAGTAACTAGGAACGAACGCTTTCATCTCCTTCCACGTCTCTATTGGTCGTTCTCTATTTCTTTTCCTGTCTGTAACAAGCTGATCTCCTCCCATAGTCAGAAAATTCAATCACAGCTAATCTTACCTTCTTTGCTTCAGAATAGTTGTGGCAGTCAAATATGAACTCCATCTTCTTCTCCCACTCAAGGTATGCTTCAGGATCAGTTTTACCTTGAAATGAAGGAATCTTCATCTTAATACCACCCAAGTTGTATCTTCCATATTCCTAGCTTCTCTAAACCGCCCTCCACGTCTCCTATGATTAACAACTGAATATCGATCTTCATCTTCCTCAAAACCAGTCCCATAAGACTCTTCATCTTCACCCTTTACTGTCCTCAGCTGAACTCTTTCCCTCCTATGCATATTAGGAGCATTTTGTGGCTGCTCACTAAGTTTATCCTCCATCTTATCTATCCGTTCATAAACTTGCTCGAGCTCCAACTTCATCACATGCTTCATCTCACTCATTATGGCCTCCACTAGCAATTTCTGATCAGGTAAATCTGTGGTAGCACTATTACGAGACATGTTTCCTGCAAAACAAAGTTAGATAAAAAAGGACCTCAGAAATTCTCTCCCTTGTGTGTTTACACTCAAGAATGTGAATCACTCTACGCTCTTGTTTTTCACTCAAAATTTGTGGCCTCTAACCCTCTATTGTTCTCACCACTCTTACTTTTCTCACTCTGTAATTTCTCTTTCTGTTCTTTTGGAACTAAAACAAGCAATATGCAGAATTTCCAATAACAATTCACCAAGAACTCATAAAGGAATTTTTGATATGAAAGGAAGATTACAAGAAACACGAGTGAAGAAAATTTTGGAAGTCTGAAATTATCAAAATTTCGACAAAAAAAGATTGGTCTTTGGAGGGAGAATTTTCAAACGCACAAAAAGATAGATCTTTCGGGTGATGTGATTTGTTGTGCTGATTATAACCAAAATGAATGATAAATTTTTTTTCTATTGTTGACTCCGATGTACCTCTTTTTTTTTGGTTTTTTCTTTTCTCTTTTTTCTTCTTCTTTTTTTCTTCTTCTTTTTTTGCTTTTTTTTGAAACTTTTTTTTGGATAATCAGCAACTATATTTTTGATAGTAAAGGAACGATATTTCGAAACAAAATACGAACGAAAAAATGGATAAAGAAATTCGGCTAAACAAGGGTATGTAAACCGAAAAAGAATACGGACTAAAGAAAAGAAAAGTTTTTTTATTTAAAAGATAGGCAAACCTGATCTAGACTCAAAGCTCTGATACCAAATGATGAGAACACTGCCTAAAATGATGAGACCCGACAACGAAGAGGAACCCAAGATCGTTCTATAATCAGAATTTGGATGGAGACCTCGACCCGTTGTACGACAAAAGCAAGAACCTTGGTATAAATGACCTCGACCCGTTGCTTATTGCGAACAAGAAGCTCGGTTTAAGGAAGATGCCAAAACGGTGGTGGAAATCCGTTTGATAAGTCGGTGGTGGAAATCCGTTTGATAAGCCGATGGTGAATGCCACGGAAACTTCGATAAGTTCGAATAGTTCTTCAAAGAATCAAAGAGAAATTCTCTTAGAAATTTTACCGAAAAATCAACTTCCATTTTCCATTACATATATGCCTTAATAGGCTCAAAATTACATGGAAAGTTCCTAAAATTTAGGCTAAAATTATGGCTACAAATCAGCCCATTAATTGGCTGATCACTTGCCAACAAATAGAAAAGAAAAGTAATTATCTCGGCATGCAAGCCTTCCAAAAATAGAAAAGGAAAGTAATTTCTACGCATGCGAGCCTTCCAAAAATGAAAAAGGAAAGTAATTTCTACGCATGCGAGCCTTTCAAATAGAGTATTTGGCATGTGAGCCTTCCAAATAGAGTATTTGGCATTCAAACCTTCCAAAAAGGTTAATCCTCCACATGCCAATTTACTTGCTGAATTTAAGCTATCTATAGTTGGATTCTTCTAGAACTTGAATCATGTTGAGCCATCTTTTTTGGACACATGGCTCATGCTCAATGGGCCTCCATGAATTTGCTTGAGCCCAGATCTCTTGAATCAGCCCGTTGAGTACATCTTTGAACATCTTTGCTCGCGAACGCATGACTGGTCCAATTGGCACTTGAACTGGATCCTTTGACGTTGTTCTATGATTTGCATCACAGGGACTCGTATGGATTTCGTTAGAGTTTGGGAGGATTGTGGTCAAATGCAGGGTAAACGTTGTTTCTATAGGGAGAGGAAATGGTTTTCTCTATTCCCATGAAATTTCAATTGGAATTGCCCAACGGTTGCCCAAAGAATCATGTTTAATGCATTTTTCTGTTTCTGGCTGCCCTAGCTCAGTTAAATAGATGAAGGAGGGCATTCTAGGTCTCAAACGATCGAAATCTTCTTTCCCAAACATCCGATATTGGGTCACCATCGTTTTCTATCGAAAAACTCCAAGAATTAACTCTTGGATTAAAAACACAAGAAATTGCTCATTTCTCTTATTTTTGGGACTCGCACGGATTTCATGTGAGTTTGGAAATAATATGAGGACAAATGGAGAGTAAACATTGTTTCTATGCGGAGTGGAGGTTAATTCCCCTATTTCCACGAAATTTCAATTGGCACTGCCCAATGGTTATCCAAAATAGATGGTTTGATGCATTTTTTGGTTTCTGGCTGCCCTACTCACTCTAATGGATGAAGGAGGGCATTCGAGGCCTCAAACGATCGAAATATTCTTTTCTGAGCTTTCAATTGTGCATCACCATCGTTTTCTACCAAAAAAGTGCAAGAATTTACTCTTGGATTCAAAACACATGAAATTGCACATGTCTTTGATTTTTGAGACTCGCACAGATTTTCGTGGGAGTTTGGGAGGAATATGAGGACAAATGTGAGAGTAAACATGTTTATTTGCGGAGTGGAGGTTGTTTTCTCTATTCCCGTGAAATTTCAATTGGCATTGGCCAACGGTTGTCCAAAATAGATTGTTTGAAACATTTTTCGGTTTCTGGCTGCCCTAGCTCACTCTAATGGATGAAGGAGGGCATTATAGGCCTCTAACGATCGAAATCCTCTTTCCCGAGCTTTCGATTGTGCGTCACCATCGTTTTCTACCGAAAACTACAAGAATTTACTCTTGGATTCAAAACACAAGCAATGGCAACCGTCTCTGATTTCTGGGACTCACACGGAATTCGTGGGAGTTTTGGAGGAATATGATGACAAATGGAGAGTAAACATTTCATGTCTGCAGAGTGGATGTTGTTTCCTCTATTCTCATGTAATTTCAATTGGAGTTGTCCAACGTTTCCCAAAATAGCAGGTTTGAAGTAGTTTTCAGTTTCTGGCTGCCCTATCTCACTCTAATGGATGAATGGGTGCATTCTAGGCCTCAAACAATTGAAAACTTCGTTCCATAGCTTCAGATAGTGCGTCACCATCGTTTTCTAAAGAAACACAACACGAATTTACTCTTGGATTCAAACACACGTCTTGGATTTTTGGGACTCGCCTGGATTTCGTGGGAGTTTTAGCGGACTATGAGGTTAAATATAGAGTAAACTTTGTTTCAAGGCAGAGAGGAGGTTTTTTCTTTATTCCCACGAATTTCCATTGCAATTGCCCAAACGGTTGCCCAAACTTGAAGGTTTGAAGCATTTTTCGTTTTCTGGATGCCCTAGCTCACTCTATTAGATGAAGGAGGGCATTCTAGGCCCCAATCGATCGAAATATTTGTTACTGAGCTTTCGATTGCATGTCACCATCGTTTTCAACTGAAAAACTACAAGAATTAACTCAAACACAGGTAATTGCACACGTCTTTGATTTCTGCGACTCGCGACGATTTCGTTGGAGTTTTAGCGGACTATGAGGATAAATATAGAGTAAACATTGCTTCATTGCAGAGACGATGTTGTTTTCTTTATTCCCACGAAATTTCAATTCCAATTGCCCAGCGGTTGCCCAAAAT
>JAULAV010009434.1:0-19582 GCA_030789695.1 Scilla litardierei
AGTTGCGGGCACGCCCGCTAAGCTTAGCGGGGCGCGCCTGCCCAAGGGGGCTAAGGCGGGCGGCACGCCCGCTGGCAGCGGGCAGCGCCAGCTGCCGCAGCGGGTAGCGCCTGCATGCAGCGGGCACTGGCCTGCTGCATGCAGCGGGCCGCGACCGCTACAACAGCGGGCGCTGGCCCGCTGTGCAGCGGGCCATGCCCGCTGCAGCCAGCGGGTGCGGGCCGCCCGCTGTTGCAGCGGGCTGCGCCCGCTGTGCAGCGGGCGTGCACCTGCTGCAGCCAGCGGGCTGCGCCCGTTTGCCTTGCCTATGGGCTTTTTAGCCCAGTGGGTCTCACCCATTTCTCCTTGGACCGTTTTCGCGTTTCCGGGCTCGTTTGAGCTCCCATTTGGACAAGGTTTGAACCTGTGTTTAGACCGGGACGATCCCGTCATCCAGGTAACCCTTTCCAACATGTTTGTTCCTACTAAATTTGTCGTAACCAATTTACGACACGTTTAATCTTTGGTTTGCATCAAATGCAACGTTTGTCCTTATTTGCTATTGCGACTAACTTTCACAACTTGACTTGTGAATATCATCAAATGATTTTCTCTCAATTAATATTCCTATTACTAAGACACGAACACTACTCGGTGTGAGACCCTACAGCCTGACCTTACTACAGGTTGGGGCTCGGAACCCCTAGACGATGGTCACTACGAGCAGTAGCTGTCGCCTCTGTTTCAGAATCATCATAACGTGATCGACCCTTTGACAAAAGCATCATTGGGTTTACATTGGCTGTGTCAGTGATGAACTTCATTAGTCGTAGTCCCTTCGTTAGGGTATGGTTTACTGTCAACCCTATTAGACAACATTGGTCAGTATACGGCGGTCTTTATTGTACAAGCGTTGTACTTCTTACAACGCACCCTGGCCGAGGATTAACGTAAAGACTGTACTGAGCCTGTAACACTAACTTCCCTTTAACGGAAGTGACGAATCCCATCTTAGTCATTTACTCGCCTCGAGAGCTTCGGGTGCAGCTCAACCTAAGATCTTTCAGCAGGCCTAGCCTCGAGGCTAGATCATAGGTCTAAGCTACACCGTTCACTCACAGGTTTGAACAAACGAATTCAGGTCTTAAGGACCAGCTAACCAATCATCACCCTAGAGTTATTAAAGACAGTTCAATTAAAGTTAACCAGTTAATAACTCTTATGTGGTCGTTCAGTGAACTCGGTCTCTAATGAGCACCTGTGTCTCGTCTTTGACTTCACCAAGTCGAATGACTATGAGATCATCATTACCCTAAGGTAAGACTAAGACACAATGGTCTATCCGATGTGTCGATATCCAGTTCTTGACACATCTATGACCACGAACCGTTTAAGACTTATGTTTATATTCGGTCGCTTACTTACTCATAATCGAGATCTCATCTAGATACGTAAGGACCTAACTATAAGTCTATGGATATTATCTAAGTATATTAATACGAACGATTTTATACTTAGAATAATACGTACCATATACCGTATGAACAAGACGTATACTTAGGATAAATTACCTTATGGGCACATATTCTCCTACATAAGCTGGTCCTGGGCCTGTTGGACTGTCTCCTCATACTCTGCAAGGTCCCTCAGGTAACACCATGAATCCTCGGTCGAATAATCAAAGAACTCTCCACCGTAGCTCATCTGCACGAAATCTCGCCCAGATGGTGATAATCCTGTATAAAATATCTGCAGGAGGTGATCCTCGTGGAAACTCTGGTATGGGCACGCAAGCACCAAATCAGTGAACCTCCACCAAGCCTGATGATAGGCCTCCCACTCAGCTTGGGTAAAGCTCGCTATGTGCTACTCCATGGCATGCCGCCCCTGAACCTGCTCCAAGAAAATAGGCAAAAACACTCGGAGAAATTCAGCCTGAAATGGCAACCAAGTAAAATGTGAGTCAAGAGACAATGAATCAAACCACAATCTAGCATCATCAAGTAAAGAAGAGGGAAAAAAATATAAAGTATATGCAATCATCAAAAATTTTCCCACCAAGACATGAAAATATCCAATCTTCAAACTTTTTCAAATGTAAATGAGGGTTCTCCCACTCCGTACCATAAAAGTATGGCGGGAGTGGGATATCCTCCAAATCAATGTCGGAAAAGTCTGAAGATGATGCCATTTTGTTGTTAAAAAAATTTTCTCAAGAAAACGAGAATAACAACCAAAAGACTCAATAAGAGGAAAATAAATAAAATGGAAAGACACAACACTTAGAGATAGAAGTATCACACTAAAACTTTCGAAATCAATCAAAATATGCTACTAATAGAAACCGTTGTCCCCGGCAACGGCGCCAATTGATTGCGACGGGAAGGACGCGCAAGTGCACGCCTTCCACTCCCAAGCGTAGGAGTGTCAATGCAATAAAAATAACTGATGAGTACCGGGTCGGATCACAGGGACAAGTCGTTCTATATTCACAAAATTGATCGATAAAGAAAAAATAAAGTGTGTTACAACCACCACGCTAACGGTGGATAAGTGTCGAAAAAAGTGTGGTGAAACTAAAATCCTATCCTAAGTGGGTAGGGTTAGAGAACCAAAAGTGGAGTTAGGATAGCTAGGAGAGAAAGCTAGGTTGTGGGTTCACTAAGATTGGTGTTAATCAAGCTCTAATTACCACATATAACTCAATTGATCATCCGGCTAAGGACACTCAATCGGAAAATTTAGCTTTAAAGAACACAACAATTAGCAATAGGGATGGATATATTATCATGGCACTAATCAAACTAGGAATGGATTCATCTCGAATTGTGCCCTTTCGGGTCTTTACCAATGAAAATGTGCGCTAATAATCACCCAACATTAACATGAAAGTAAGCAAGAGGCAAGTAGAACTAAAATTAACAACCAATCTCAATGGGTCACAACCCACACCAATCACACTACTCAATCATACCAAATAAGATGGAATTCATAGACAAATTCATCCAATGTTCAATACAAAAGAGAAATGCAAAAATTACACAAAAAGATAGGAAAGAGATCACCAATCTCTCAAGAAATGAGGTTTTCCTCTCACTTGGGCACCTCCTCTAAGCTTCTCCATCATCCAATGGCCTCCAACCATATCCATAGCCTTGGGGAAGAAGAAGAGCCCCAAAAACCCTAAAAATCCCAAAAAAACAGCAACCCCTTCAATTTTCGCAACAGGCCACACTTTAACCCAAACAATGGGTTGCGGTCGGGCCCGCAGTGCGCCTGACCCGCTAAAATACACAGCCGCGTGCGCGTTCTGCAAACGTGGAGAGCGGGCTGGCCAACGGGCCGGCCCGTAAATTAAAAACCCCTTTTTTAATATTGACAGCGGCCCGCTCCAAGAGCGGGCCGCTGTGTTGGGCCTTTATTTATTTATTTTTTTAAAACGAAATGAAGCAGCGGCTGAAGTGGGAATGAGCAGCCCTTTGGCGCCACGTGATTGCGACACGTGGCGCCCCAATTAATTCCTTTTCTGGTATTCAACGCCCTTTTCTCCTTCAAAAAATCACCAAAAATACCTAGGAGGCCCAAAATATTCCCAGAAAATTCTGGAAAATCCCCAAGGCTCCTAGGGGTACCTGAAAAATATGAGAAGGAGAAATTAGTTCATTTGATGTGAAAATGAATATAATGACTTATATAACACAATATTGTCTTCCAAAAATCATATAAAATAACATATTGCTCAAATAATTCTCAAAATTTGTCAATATGATCACAATAATACCAGGAGTTACTGAAAAATATTAGGAAGCCAATAAAGACGGTAACATCTATAATTTGTGCCAAGAATGAGATTAAGCTCCTAAAATGAAATGAAATGCAAATATACCAAAAAAGAGCAAGTTTAAACCTAATCTTTAGCATAAAATGGGGATAGTTAGGGGGTATAAATATACACTTTTCACTCTGAATCATCTGTGGGCCTATAAATTAGTGAAAAATCACGGTACATTATGGGGAAATTATTTGGGCATGTAAGTGTGTATTGGGGAATTTTGGGGGTCATTTGGGATGATTTAAAAAGGAAAAACCTTTTCCTTCTACAACGAAAATGTCATTTCGGGCTCTTATTCAATTTGATTGATTAAACCCACATATTATACAACCCTTGCATCAAATGATTTTTTTCTGTAAAATCATCTTTAGATGCTTTACATCACTGGCTTATTCTGTGGATATTATATGCGTGGTTGTGCATTATATTTAAAACTTAATAATTAGGAAGATCCTGCGACCGCTCTGCCATTAGTCACCTAACCTAACGGTGTATGACGTTGCCCAGTGGTCCAATAATTATTAAGTAATTAAATGATTTATCCTCTTGCGAATATTAAATGCATGTGATGACTGTAATGAAAATGTCTGATGAAAATGTTTGATGATCACAAATTTTCTACATGGATGGCTAATTGTGGTTTTTGAATCGGCTGTTTAAGTCCCAAATTTTATTTTCCTGTACTTTTGTTTTACTTTTGAGAGAAATTGTAGTGAGGAAATTTTGTAAATGTCCAAGACCGAAGACCATTTTCCATGGAGACGGAGGCCACAATTGAAGCTGAAGATCTTATGTGGGACCCACGTGGGTTTCCAAAGTTGTAATTTCTCTTTAAAGCTTTCATTTGTGTAATATGGACTGTAATGGGACTTTGGACTATTATTTATGTGGGACCCACGTGGGTTTCCAAAGTTTTTATTTCTCCTTAAAGCTTTCATTTGTGTAATATGGACTGTAATGGGACTTTGAACTATTATTTATGTGGGACTGGCCGATCCACGCAATTATCCCTTCATATTAAAATTGCCTCCGCATGAAAATGTTTATGTTTAAATTATTAATTCATGCATATTTGTGCTCTGCTAGATAAAATGGCTAAAATCGCAGTGTCGATTTTGAAGTGCTGGATGATCAGGAAGAAACTAGCTGAGCTGGCAGCTCGATGTGAAGTTTCATCTGCAGGCAAAGTCCCTCATTTTTGCTGTGACTAGTAATGAAAATGTAAGCGATATAGAAAAGGCACAAGCCATTATCTATATTCGACGCCATGTGGACATGACCCTAAAGGCTGAATACCTTACGGTCGAAGATCCACTTGAGCTGTGGACTGTCCTTGAGGATAGATATAAACATCAGAAAGATGTTATACTACCAAGGGCACTATATGAGTGGGAGAACCTGAGACTGCAGGACTTTAAGTCCATATCTGAGTACAACTCAGCTCTCTTTAGCATCACCTCACGCCTGAAGTTGTGTGGTGAAAAAGTCTCAGAAGATCGCCTACTGGAAAAGACGTACACGTATTTCCATGAGAAAGATGCGATACTAATGCAGCAATACCGTGAACAAAATTTCCCCAAGTATTCTGAGCTGCTGTCATGTTTACTTATGGCTGAACAAAACAGAGAGCTTCTCCTAGCCACTCACAATATGCGCCCCATAGCATTGTTCCCATCCCAGAAGCTCATAACGCCTCTTCTTCTCAAAAGAAGAGAGACAACAAAAGAAAAGAAAGACCACAGAAAGGGGGATAGAATAAAAGGGCTAGGGGCCAAGTCCAGCAACAAAGAAATGAAAGTGAGCGGAAGTTCACGTGGCGCAGAAATGACAAAGATAGAAATGTTGCACCCCACCCAAGAGGAAATGGAAAGACCAGTGCCATAGCTGTGGCATGAAAGGCCACTGGTCAAGAGTGTGTCGAACTCCGCAGCATCTCCAGGATTTGTATAAAGAGAACAAGAAAAGTAAAGCTGAAACAAACCTGATGACCTCTGATGCTCCAGTCAAGTTTACAGCTGACAACTTCGAAAATGATGCCATGCTTGATTAGCCCCTATTTTTATCTTAGCAATTTGTTTTGAGAATACTTTATGTTATGAGAGCATTTGAATTATGTAATTTGTTTTGAATGAAAATGTTTATATGAAAATGCATGTGCCTATACGATTCATCTTTTAATAGATGGCCTTCTCTCATAACTGATTAGTAGACAATAACCACATACGATCTTTCAAATAAAAAGCCCAACATCAGGGCCATATTGAAGATCCAGGGAATGCAACACTGTTGCCCCCAAATGACACAGAAACAAAAAATAAAGGATGCACTAATCTCTCCGAATTCCAAAAGAAACTTTCTAAGTTTCAAGGACATCTGTTTCAACGGATTCCATTTGGAAACAGCAAATGTAAATGAAAAACAAATTACGTCTCAAGAAAAAGGAGTAAAATCCATACTTGAACGTTTTGAGAGCCTTACAGGACTTAACCATACAAAGATTCGGAGAAAGGAAGCGAAATTAAACGGAGCACCTGAAGTGCCCGACATCAGCCAAGTTTTTACACTGGCATGATAGACTTGGCCACCCTGGATCAGTGACGATGCATCACATCTTATCCCATGGGTAAGACTTGAAGAACCAGAAGATTCTTCACAAGGGAGAATTCCCCCACATCCCTTTCTATAAGGGAAAACTAATTACAAGGCCATCTCTACGAAAAATAGAAAAAGAATCTCCACGCTTCCTCAAAAAGAATATAAGGAGATAGATGTGGATAAAATCCACCCCTAGTGGGATATTTCAGTACTTCATTGTAACGATAAATGCATCCTCAGAATATTCATATGTGTGTCTACTACAGACCCGTAAACTTAGCTTTTCCAAAGCTATTGGCACAAAAATAAAAATGTTGCGGGCACATTTTCCAGACAATAAAATATAGAAAATAAGTCTGGTTAATGTTGGAAAATATACCTCCTGGTCAATTCAAGAGTACTGCCAAGCAACGGGAATAGAAAATGAACATACAAGTGCCGCATGTTCATACCCAAAATGGGTCGGCAGAGTCACTGAAAAGTAGACTCCAATGGATTGAACGTCCATTAAATCATGATTGCCTATGGATGCATTGGGACATGCAAATTCTGCATGCTGCGTAAATGAAAATAAGACCCTCTGGAGGTCAGAGTCTCCAATGCAACTTGCATATGGAATGCCATCGAACATTTCTCATCTGAGAATCTTCGATCACACAGTTTAAATCCCCATCGCACCACCACAGATGACAAAATTGGGTCCTCAATGTCGCCTATGTATATATGTAGGGTTTGACTCACCCTCAATTATAAGATACCTAGAACCTCAAACAGGGACGTATTTAAGGCACATCTTGAAGACTGTGATTTCGATGAGACGAGTTTCTCCAAAATAGGCCCAGACACTGAGAAAGCTGGTGCAAAGCAAATTATAATGTGGGATACAAAATGTTTGACCCACCATGATCCGGTAACAAAATAATGTGAAGATGAGATCATGGAGATCCGCTACATATAGAACAATGTTCACCTGTTACCAGACTCATTTACTGACAACCAGAAGATTGTCATAACATACATCCCTGCTGCAAAAACTCCAGCTAGGATTGCCATTCCCGAGAATGGATGCAATCCACCAGCAGCAGAAGTAGCTGATCCTCAACAGAAGAGAGGCAGAACACTAGGCTCCAAGGACAGAGACTCCTGGAGACCTTAAGACAATACTACCAGAGGACAATGAGCTCCTGTCCACACCCTCACCCTTCCCTGAATCCACTGCAGAGGAACTGCTAGGAAAAACTGAAATTGAAAGTAAATGTTGTACGTACTGGGGAGGTGTTGGATAGATAGAACATAAATTGTCGAAAATGTATTCACGTATCATATTGCCATATACATGCAAAAGCGATGATGTTTATAAATTATCGTTCCATACTCCATTGCTAGTATGCAAACGTAGAGATTGGCTAAATATGGAATGAGGCAATAAAAGATGAGCTGGACTCACTTATGAAATGTGAAAAGTTCGGACCTGAAGTCCAGACACCAAAAGGTGTCAAACCTGTGGATAAAATAAAGTATTGCACACATAAGAAAAATAAATACAAAATCGTATGCTATAAAGAACAACATATAGCCCAAGGAAAATTTCACGGAAACTAGTGATCGAACAAATTAAAATGAGCATGTCTCATAAATGATGCATCAGTCTCCCTAAGTTATCAAAAGCGAATACCTTACGATTTGGCGAATGAAAATTTTGGATATGTTGTTATTGGATGTTGTGACGGCATACCTTCGTGGATATCTTGGTAAAAATAATTTCCACATTTCCTCAAATGCCTGAATAGACTTCGGGACGTCAATTCAATTGAAGAAAAAAAATAAGTATAATAAATAAATGTACAACCAACAGAATCATTTGACAAATCACTGATTCCTATTGAGGGTTGTCTTTGCATCTAAGCAAAAAAACAAGATTAGAGATCATAGTTGTAAACAACTAAAATCTCATCGGATCTCCTGAAGAGAAAACCGAAACATCTGTTCAAGCCTGACTATTAAACATGAAATGAAAGACCTAGGCAAATATAAAGTCATGGCTCATAGAATCCTGTTACAAACGTCCAGAAGTGCGTTGGAGAAATTAAAAGGACCATTGACATCCAAAGCACACCTACGGTAGTATACTTAATGGATGTACAAAAAGAACCCTTCCGATCGCTGGAAGAGGGGGAGGATATAACTGGTCCTAAAGACCCTTATCTAAGTGCAATCCGGCACTCCTGGCTAATTGCACGCGTCCCGATATAGCTATTGCAGTAAACTCATTAGCCACAGATAGTTGGCACCTAAGAAGGGCCATTAGACCGGAGTTAAGCCTTCTGCGCTTCCTCCAAGGGTCGAAAGATTTGGACTTACAAAATGAAGTATCATCCTCCAATGTTCATGCAAATGCAGGTTACAGGTCTGATCCCTATACTGAGAAATCACAGAACTGGTACCCACAGTGGGATGGCCATCTACTACAGATCTGCACATCAATCTATGAAGGCATCATCATCCTATCAGTCCGAGATCCTCACCACACCATTGGTGTATTTGAGGGCGCCTGCTGGTACATCACATCCCAGTGACGATTGGGATAGAGGCTAGTATTGTGGAGCTGACCACATAGTCTGAAGACCACATCAGATGCAACGATACTTAGCACACCTCTCCAGAGTTTCTGGATTCTACAGTTGCTTAATTGTGATAACTTTGTAATCTGTGTATATTTTCGGAATGTTGTAAATAAGAATGATGAGATAAGCCTAAAAGATCTGAAAGCCTAAGAGCTTTTACAGATGAGGGGGAGTTGAGGGAATTTGTACTCTTTTCCCTTAGCTATGGTTTTTCCCACTGGGTTTTCCATAGCCAAATGTTTTAACGAGGCAAATCACATCACCTCTGGATCCTGAAGTATCCACCCCTCTGTGACGCTCAGAATCCAGAAGTATTCATGAGCAGAGTCACTTGTACAAATCAGGAGAGTTACAGAGAGTTTGTACTCTTTTTCCTTAACTATAGTTTCTCCCACAGTGTTTTCCATAGCTAAATGTTTTAACGAGGCGAACCTCACCAATTAAGGATCCTGAAGTATCCACCCCATGTGAGACTCTTATTAAGCTCAGAATCCCGAAGTACTCTTGAGTAGAGTCCACACCTATGGCTGGATAAGGGGGAGTGTTGTGAATGGAAACAACCAGAGTCGGTTAGGATTGCGGGTATCTTAGAGATACGCCCATATCTATGTATTCTATCTTTCTACTCTCCTACCATGCCTATAAATAAAGGGCGGGGGGTTCATCCCCCCGTAGTTGATTCATAACAATAATATTTAATAAAACGATCCATACTTCCAAAAATGTGAAACATAGGCCACAACGAAAAAATTAGATAAAATCCGAAAAACTGTCCGTTTAAACCGGGAGATCGTCATCTTCAACCGAAAAATTAGAGAAGACAAAATTAGGCCAAAAAATCATGTCATTTAATAAAAAGATCTATACCTTTCAAAATGTATAAATTAGGACTAAGCTCAGAAAAACCGGAAAAATGTCTCTGGGAACCGGATCGCCTAAAAAAGAGAAAACAAAAGTAGGCCCAAAAAATCATATCATCTAATAAAACGATCCATATCTTCCAGAAAGTGTGCAAAAATAGCTCGGAGGTCAAAGAAATTCATAAAAATATCTTCCATAAAATGTAGAAAATAGCCCAGAGCTCAGAAAAATCTGCAGAAATGACGGTTGTAATCAGGAGATCGACATCTTCAAAGGAAAATAAGAGAAGACAAAATTAGAACCTAAAAAATCATTTCATTAAATATATACACATATCTTCCATAAAATGTAGAAAATAGCACCAAGATCAAAAAAATCGCAAAAATGTCCATTAGAACTGGGAGATCGCCATGTACATCTGAAAAAAATAAGAGAAGACAAAATTATGCCATAAAAATCATATCATTTAATATAAAAATCCATAGCTTACAGAAAATTTAGAAAATAGCATGGCTATCACAAAATACGCAAAAATGTCTGTTGGAACCAGAAGATCGCCATCATCAACGAAAAATCTAAAAGAAAACAAAATTAGACAAAAAACATAGCATTTAATAAAATGATCGTTGCCTTTCAGAAAATACAGAAAATAGCTCTGAGGAAAGAAAAATCCTTAAAAATTTCCGTTCGAACTGGAAAACATGCATCTTCTAGTGAAAAATAAGAGAAGACAAATGTAGACTATAAAAATCATATCATTTAATAAAAAGATCCATATCTACAATAAAATGTAGAAAATAGACTCAAGTTCAGAAAAATCTGCAAAAATTTCAGTTTGAACAGGGAGATCGCTATCATCAATTGAAAAATAAGAAAAGACAAAATTAGGCTAGAAAAATCATATCATTTAATAAAAATATACATATCTTACAGAAAATGTTGAAAATAATCCCGACCTTAGAAATATCGGGCAAAATGTCCGTAGGAATAGGGATATCGGCATCTTCAACTTAAAAATAAGAGAAGATAAAATTAGGCTACAAAAATCATATAATGTTATAAAAAGATTCATATCTAGAAAATGTAGAAAATAATCCCGAGCTCAGAAAAATCAGTAAAAATTGTCCGTTGGAATAGGGAGATATCCATTTTCAACTAAAAATAACAGGAGACAAACTTAAGCTATAAAAATAATATCATTTAATAAAAAAATCCATATCTTCCATAAAAAGAAAATATCACAGAGATCAGAAAATCCAAAAAAATGTACGTTGTATCCGAGAGATCGCCATGTTCAACTGAAAAATAAGAGAAGACAAAATTTGGCAATAGAAATCATATCATTTAATATAAAGATTCTTATTTTCCATAAAATGTAGAAAATATCCACGAGCTAAGAAAAATCCACAAAAATATCCGTCAGAACTGGGAGATCGCCAAATTTAATGAAAAAATGAGAAAACAAAATTGTGCCCAAAAATCACATCAATTAATAAAATGATCGATATCTTCGAGATATTACAGAAAATAGGCCATATCTCAAAAAAAATCCGCAAAAAAATTAGTTGGTTTTGGGAAATCGCCATCATTAGCGAAAAAATAAAAGAAGACAAAATATGGCCAAAAATCAGATCATTTAATAAAATGATCGATATCTTCCAGAAAATTCAGAAAATAACCTCGAGTTCAGAAAAAACCGAAAAAATATCTGTGGGAACTCGGAGACAGCCATCTTCAAGTGAAAATTAAGAGATGATAAACGTAGGCGATAAAATCATTTCATTTAGTAAAAATATCCATATCTAAAACGAAAAAAATAGCCTCAAGGTCAGAAAATTCGAAAAAAATTCTGTTGGAACCGGGAGATCGCCATCTTCAATTGAAAAATAAGGAAAGACAAATTTTAGGATTGGAAAATCATATCGTTTAATAAAAAGAGCTATATCTTACAAAAAATGCAGAAACTAGTCACACGCTAAGGAATATCGACAAAAATGTCCGTTGGAACCGGGTTATTGCCATCTTCAACTGAAAAATAAGTGAAGACAAAATTAGACTACAAAAATCATATAATGTAATAAAAAGATCTATATCTTCGAGAAAATGTAGAAAAAATAGTCCCGAGCACAGGAAAATCCGCAAAAATGTCCGTTAGAACCGGGAGATCGCCATTTTCAACTGGAAAAATAAGAGAAGATAAGCCGGAACTCAGAAAAATCTACAAAAACTTCCATTGGAACTGGCCGATCGCCATCTTTAACGGGAAAATAAGAGAGACAAATTTAGGCTAGAAAAATTGTCTCATTTAATAAAAAGATCCATATCTTTCATAAAATGTATAAAATAGCACCAAACTCAGAAAATGATATTTAAAAAACTTTTCTGTTGAAGATGGCGATATCCCGGTTACAATGTACATTTTTATAGATGAAGATGGTGATTTCCCATTTTCGAATTATGTTTTCTCTTATATTTCAGTTGATGATGGCGATTTCCCAGTTCCAACAAATATTTTGTCACTTAATTTTGTCTTCTCCGACATCATTTAATAAAACGATCCATATCTTCCAGAAAATGTGGAAAATAGCCTGGAGCTTAGAAATATCCTCAAAAATATATGTTGGAATAGGGAGATCGCCAACTTCAACTGGAAAATAAGAGAAGATGAAATTATGCCAAAAAATCATATCATTGTTGGGGATCAGTCAACCATGGCTAAAGCTCATGGTACCATTTTATTATATCAACATGTTAATGAGGGGAGACCAATGGTCTCTAGTATACCAAAGGTCCACCCCACTACCATGTAATGGGGTGTTAATGGTTGATAAATGAGGGGGGAGACCATAAGTCTCCCCCACTCATAACACCCTTATCCATCCATTACCTTTGGACTTAGCATATGAATACTTCAGGATTCATGATGCTAATGGGGTGGATACTTCTGGATCCAGAGTAAACATGTTTGCCTCGTTAAAATCACAGCTGTGGAAAACCCATTGGAAAAAACCAACAGTCTTAAGAAAAAAGAGTACAACCCACATGTTACTCCCCCTGATCTGTACAAGCTTCAGGCTTGTTGGTCTCTCAGCTATCTCATCCCGATTCCTTTTACAAGATTTACAAAAATACATCTAGGCAGAGCCTTAGTGAACAAATCAGCTAAATTATTACAAGACTGAATCTGCTGTATTTCACTTGTTTCTCCTTTTGTAGGTCGTGCGCCCAATAGAATTTAGGAGATATGTGCTTCGTCTTGTCACCCTTGATGAAACCAGTCTGTAGTTGAGCTATGCAGGATGCATTGTCCTCAAATATCGTGGTTGGCTCAAGGTCACCAGTCTTTAGGCCGGTAGTCATTAAGATGTGATGAATCACTGAACGAAGCCATACACATTCTTTGCTTGCTTCATGGATTGCGAAGAGCTCGGAATGGTTGGAAGAGATAGCTGTAGTGGTTTGCTTTACAGATTTCCAGCAGATCATGGCTGTACCACCGTAGGTGAACACAAAACCAGTCTGTGATTTCTCGATGTGAGGATCGGACCTGTAACCTGCATCTGCATAACCAATTAAAGTGGGAGATCCACCTTTAGGGAAATATAATCCCAGGTCAATTGACCCTTGGAGGTAGCGCAGAAGCTGCTTAACTCCTTCCAGTGGCACTTTGTGGGCGCTGCACTATATCTGGCTAGAAGATTTACTTAGAACGCTATATCGGGACGCGTACAGTTAGCCAGATATAGAAGTGATCCAATGGCACTAAGATAAGGTACTTCAGGACCTAACATTTTCTCCCCCTCTTCCAGCGGACGAAAGGGTCCTTATGTACATCCAAGGATCTTACGACCATTGGTGTACTTATAGGATGACATTTATCCATATGGAAATTTTTAAGTAATTTCCTTGTATATGTGGATTGGTGTAACAGGATACCACCACGTAGGTGTTCGATTTGCAAGTCAAGACAATACTTTGTTTTGCCTAGGACTTTAGTTTCAAAAGTATTCTTTAAGGCTTGCAGATATTTCAGCATCTCTGCAAGAGATCCAATGAGATTTAAGTCGTTCACATAAATGGCGACTATAACAAATCATGTTCCCGATCTTTTAATAAAGATACATGGACAGACTTCATTATTGGTGAAACCTTACTGTGCAAGGAAATCACTCAGTCTGTTATACCACATTTTACCCGATTACTTAAGACCATATAATGATCTTTGAAGCCTTACAGAGTAGATGTCTCGAGGTCTTTCTGCTATCTCTGGAGGTAATTTATATCCTTCAGGGAGTTTCAAATAGATTTCTTTATCTATATTGCCATATAGATATGCAGTCACAACGTTTTTGAGTTGATTTCTAGGCTTTCAAAGATGATAAGCTTAATAAAAATCGGAACGTGATCGCATCCATAACAGGGGAATACGTTTGTTCATAATATATCCCCGGTCGTCGGGATAAACCCTGTGCTACAAGCCGTGCTCTGTAGCGTACGATCTCGTTATTTTCATTTCTTTTTCTGACGAAAACCCACTTATAACTCACAGGTTTTACACCTTTCGGTGTTTGCACTACTAGTCCAAAAACTTTGGGTTTCAAGAGTGAGTCCAGCTCTACTCCTATTGCATCGTTCCACTTTGGCCAATCATCTTTGCGTTTACGTTTTGCTAGAGATTGTGGTTTGATGTCATCGTCGTATTTAGCGACGTGCACAGCAATATTGAACGCAAAGTCGTCGTCAACGACAGTGCTTTATTTGTCCAGTACCTCCACAGTACGTACAAAATTTAATGATGTTTCTCCTATAGTTTCATCTTCAATTGAATGTAGGAGGGGAGAGGTAGCTGGTCTGAGCTCAGCATCCTGTGTAGGGCTCATCTTTATTTCTCCAGTGTTACGCCTATTTGGCCGAAGCCCGAAGGACACGAGCCAGAAACCCGACTGCCGATCAGAAGCCCATCTGCGCACTCAGGCCCACACGGCAAGGCCCTATAGAGGACCCCCCAAATATCGATCCGACCCGGCCCCGATAACGCGCCGGTCACTCGCCCACTCCTGTGATAACCACCCCCCCCCAGACCCGTTACCACTTAATGGTCGTTATGGGGAGGTGCAGGGATGGCACAGGAAGCGGCGAGGGGGGGGATTGAGGGGGGCACGATTGGGGGCGGACGAGGGACGTGAGTCGTGGGAAATCACGGCGGGAGGACTATACAAGGGCCGAAAAGACGACTGGAACAGGGACCGCATCTCAGGTATCTAAAACCTAAGGTACTCCATCAACGACCTAGTTCCCCCATTTCATCTCCTTCCTCCCCCGCTCGCGCCGTGAGACGCCGTTCCGATCTCCTCTCGAGTCGAACCATCTCCGCCGGGCCTCCTCTTTCAGATCACTGTCTGACTTAGGCATCGGAGGGGATTTGGCCGGAACCAAGGTCCGGCCCCCCTGAAGAGCGTTCTCGTCTACGCAGGAGGACATCAGATCCACGGGCCGAGGCTTCCCCTCCGCCCCTCGCCGGCCACGTAACCAGCGAGACGATCGAGGCTACCCCTCGTCGTCCGACCGCCGAGGCCGAGCACGTCCGTCCGAGGCTGAGCGTCTCAACTCGGGCCGAGGCTTCCCCTCGCCCTCCTTGTGACTGAGGACCCTGATTCGGCCCAGCCGACGCGCTCCACGTCGTCTGCAACTCCGACTCGTGTCTCGTCCACACCGACTCGACACACCCGAGGGACCCCCGCGGGCCCCTTGACCACGTTGACCGGGTTATCCACGGTCAACGCTTTTGTAGTGAGAAAACACTCTGAAACATCTGGCGCCGTCTGTGGGAACGAACTGTCCCATGAAGAAACAAACCACACCTGCAATGACACGTCTTCACCCGTCTCGACGAAAGGAGAGCAAGGCTTTGACGCGAAGCGGCAGGGCCCGCCATCGTTGGCAAGAATGGGCCCGGGCCCAGCGCGAGGAGGATTGTGAGGAGAGGACCGGGAGACCCTCACCGTCCCTACCGGTCGGGAGACCGAGCACGTCTGTAACGGCGCGCTGCTCGGACGTAGCTTTGGTGGTGTCGGTGATCATAGACACAACCATGGTACGACGACTGCTAGTCGACACCAGCAGCTCCTGCGACGTCCTCTTCATGTCAACCCTGGAAAAGATGGGGCGGCGGAAGGAAGACTTGTGACCCCGCTCGGGTCCTGTGGTGGGATTCACGGGTCATTCCACCCCCATCATCGGCACGATCCATCTCCCGGTAACACTCGAAGGTCCACCAGACTCGGTGACCCTGGCGATAGAATTCATCGTATTGGGGATCGGGTCGGAATACAACGGGATCATCGGCCGACCCCTTCTCAACGCCATCGGCGCGGTGGTCTCGACCCTCCATCGGACTATCAAGTTCCGAACGCCCGGGGGGGATGGGGCAAGTCGAAGGCGATACGGGGAGACCGAATACCTGCTATCAACTGGCGGAGGAAGGTCCCGAGGATCGTCTAGTCGACCGGATGGCCGCGCTCGACTTAAGGGACGGGCCGAGGCCCACCCATGCGGAGGAGCAAGAGCAGATCCCGGTCACGGACGTCGAGGGCCGGTTCGTCTCAATCGGGAGAGGGCTAAGACACGACCTGAGGAGCCAACTAGTCGAGTGCCTGGAGGCGAACCTAGACGTCTTTGCTTGGTCACCAGAGGACATGCCCGTCGTGGATCCCCAGGTGATCGTCCACCAGATCAACGCCGACCCCAACTTCAGGCCGGTCAGGCAGAAGAAGCGGAAACTGGGCGGCGAGAAGATGAGGGCGGCCTCCGAGGAAGTGGAACGTCTCCTCGACGCCGGCTTCATACGAGAAGTCTGGTACCCGGAGTGGCTATCGAACGTGGTGATGGTCAGGAAACCCAACGGGAAGTGGCGAATGTGCGTGGACTTCAGTGACCTCAACAAAGCCTGTCCCAAGGATAGCTACCCCCTGCCGCGCATTGACCACCTGGTGGACAACGCTTCGGGGTACGAGATGCTTAGCTTCATGGACGCCTACTCAGGGTACAACCAAGTCCAGATGGACCCCCGGGACGAGGAGATGACAGCCTTCACGACGGACCAGGGAACATACTGCTACAAGAAGATGCCCTTCGGCTTGAAGAACGCAGGGGCCACCTACCAGAGAATGGTCAACAAAGTTTTTCACTCCCAGATCGGGAGGAACCTGGAGGTCTACGTCGACGACATGCTTGTCAAGTCAAAAAAGCCGGAGGACCACATCGCCGACCTTCGTGAAACCTTCGAGCGGTTGCGGCGACACAACATTCGACTCAACCCCATGAAGTGCATGTTCAGGGTAAGATCTGGCAAATTCTTGGGGTTTATGATAACTAACCGTGGCATTGAAGCTAATCCTGACAAGATCGAGGCACTGATCAACATGCGTGAGCCGATGACGATCAAAGAGCTGCAGAGGCTGAATGGGCGCATCGCAGCCTTGGGGCGATTCCTATCCAAATCGGCGGAAAGATCGCTCCCCTTCTTCAAAGTTCTGAGGAAAGCGATCGCGGAACCATCGGACAATAGGAAGACGATACTATGGGACGAAGACTGCTCCAGGGCGTTCGCGGATCTCAAGGAATATCTCCGCAGCCCACCTCTCCTGTCTAAGCCACGGGAAGGGGAGTCGCTAAGCCTTTACCTGGCGTGCGCGGAGGAAGCAGTGAGCTCGGTGCTGATCCGGGAAGACGGTGGGGTGCAGTGGCCGGTGTACTACACGAGTCGGATCCTGAAGGGGGCGGAGGTGCGATACTCACCCATGGAGAAACTGGCGTACGCCCTCATTCTCTCAGCGCAAAGGCTCAGGCCCTATTTCCAGGCCCACACCATACTGGTCTTGACCGACTCATAGCTGGAGCAGAATCTCAAGGGATTCGACCGAATGGGAAGGATGTTGAACTGGGGGGTGGAATTGAGCAAATTCGACCTCCGATTCAAACCGCGCATGGCCATCAAAGGGCAGGCCTTAGCTGACTTCATCGCTGAGTGCACGACGAAAGGAGAACATCCTCCAGAGGAAGAAGGCTCAGCAACGGTAATCGCCCAACCCTTGTCTTTTCTTTCGGCTGACAACCTCCAGTCAGGAATCCCAGGAGCGTGGATAGTCCATGCGGACGGATCAGCCACACAATCAGGAGGCGGGGCTGGGATCGCGATCCGATCTCCGGAAGGGAACGTCGTGGAGTACGTGTTGCGGTTCAAGTTCCCGGCCACCAACAACGTGGCAGAATACGAAGCGGTGATCAACGGCCTGAGACTAGCCCGGGAGCTTGGGGCCGAGTCTGTGCGCCTCCTCAGCGACTCGAAGCTCATCGTCAACCAACTTCTGGGAAGTTACGAGGCGCGGGAGGAGACAATGCAGAGGTATCACGCCGTTGCCAAAGCTGCGCTCTCCAGGTTCAAAAACGCGGAAGTCTTGCATCTCCCACGGTCGGAGAACGCACGGGCGGACGCGTTGTCGAAGCTAGCCTCGTCCTCGCCTAAGGAGCTGGGTCGCACCATCTACGTGGAGAACCTGCAGTCCCCCAGCATGGAAGAGCGGGAGGTGATGGCGATCGACCAAAATCCCACCTGGATGGATCCGATCATTCGGTACCTCACTCATGGAGAAGTGCCGACGGATTGGGACGAACGGCGGACCCTGGAGAGGAAGGCGCTCCGATACGTGATCCATGAGGGGACGCTCTACCGGAGGCGCTGGACGAAGGCTGATGTCCTCCCGTACCTGAAATGCATCGGACCGCAGGAAGCTGACTACGTCCTACAGGAGGTTCACGAAGGGATCTGCGGAAATCACCACGGGGGCAAGATGGTTGCACAGAAAATCTTGAGGCAGGGATACTACTGGCCGACCCTGGTACAAGACACAACAAGCTACGTCCAAAAGTGCCAGGAATGTCAGAGGTATGCCCACCACTCCTCAACTCCCCTATCGGAGCTCATCCCTATCATGAGCCCCATCCCCTTTGCAAAATGGGGGCTCGACATCCTCGGACCGTTTAAACCGGGCCGGGGGCAGTGGAAGTATCTGATAGTGGCGGTGGACTACTTCACCAAATGGATCGAGGCGGAACCGTTGGCCACCATCACATGGAAGAAAGCGAAAAGCTTCGTGTGGACTTCCATCATCTCCAGATTCGGAGTCCCCCGGTCCATCGTCACAGACAACGGGAAACAGTTCGACTCCGCGGGGTTCAAAGACTTCTGCGCGGAATGGGGAATCAAGCTTCTCTTCGCCTCTGTAGCGCACCCCCAGACCAACGGAATGGCGGAAGCGGGCAACAAGTGTATCATAGAGCCCCTCCGAAAGAAAGTGAAGGACGCCAAAGGAAGCTGGCCGGAAGAGCTCCCCGGGATACTCTGGTCATACCGGACGACCCACAAGGAGGCCACCGGCGAGACCCCGTTCATGCTTGCCTACGGGGCCGAGGCGGTGGTACCGGTCGAGTTGGGTGAGGAATCTCTCCGCCTCAAATACTTTGACGAAGACAGGAACTCACAGGGTCTGGAACTCAGCCTGGAGCTCCTCGGTGAACGACGGGAACAAGCCCTGGCCACCATCATCCGCAAGAAGCAGAAGGTGGCCCGATACTACAATGCTCGGGTCAGGGGTCGAAGCTACCACCTTGGGGACCTGGTCCTCCAGAAAGC
>JAULAV010009435.1:0-64127 GCA_030789695.1 Scilla litardierei
ATGTTTCCAATGCACTGCTTATTTAAGGAGGAACCAATTTTACCAAAATTTGTAATTTGACAAGCATGTTTAGCTTGGTCCCAAGACCCATTTCTCCTTCATGTTATTATTCTTGTGGGAAAAAAATCAAGAACTCCCAATCACGTGAAGCATCAGAAAAATAGTTTAATTTCGTAATTTTGGTAGTGGAAGAGGTATTGCCAAAATAAATCTCTTATTCAAAAGCAAATGTAGCTGATTTGTATCAGACCACAGGTTCTAGAGTGTAATGTGGTTTATTTTACCATGCAACACCCAACTCATCATTATTTGTATGTTATTGGTAGCATTTACAACATTACGCACTCTGCAGGAATCTTCATCATTTTGTTAAAATGTTGGGACTGTTCTATGTAACGTTCAATCATCTTTCTTATCTTTTGCATGGCATGTCATTGATAGGCTTCTCTAGTAGATGAACTGCGCAAGTAAAACATCCTAAATTTTTACGTTTTGTAAGAACCTTTGCAAATGTTTCCAATGCACTGCTAATTTAAGGAGGAACCAGTTCTACCAAAATTTGCAAAAAACCCAGCAAATTTTACTTGGTCCCAAGACCCCGTTTCTCTCCTTCATGTTATTATTCTTGTGGGGGGAAAATCAAGAACTCCCAATCACATGAAGCATCAGGAAAGTAGTTTAATTACGTAATTTTGGCTGTGGAAGAGGTATTGCCAAAATAAATCTCTGATGCAAAAGCAAAAGTAGCTCGTGTGTATCAGACCATTGGTTCTACAGTGTAGTAGCTCGTGTGTATCAGACCATTGGTTCTACAGTGTATTGTGGTTTATTTTACCATGCAACACCCAACTCAACACTATTTGTATTTTATTGGTAGGATTTACAACATTACGCAGTCTGCAGGAATCTTCATCATTTTGTTAAAATGTTGGACTGTTCTATTTAACGTTCACTCATCTTTCTTATCCTTTGACTTGCATGTCATTGATAGGCTCCTCTAGTAGATGAACTGCGCAAGTAAAACATCCTAAATTTTTACGTTTTACGTTTTGTAGGAACCTTTGCAAATGTTTCCAATGCCCTACTAATTTAGGAGGAACCAGTTTTACCAAAATTTGCAATTCGACGAGCATGTTTAACTTGGTCCCAACACATGACTATGAATGCCAATGCTGCAACTTTCTCCCATTTATCATTTCCTACTTCAGTGTATTTAAGGGTCTCTGTTCTTGTAATAGGATTCCTGAGGCCATGGAGTTGCTGAAGGATGCCTTGAGGCGTGGAATCTTTCCAATAGATGGTGCTTGGAGCATTCTAAGGCAATATCCATTGGCGATGTTATTAAAATTCAATGGTGTGTGTACTATTAACATTCAAATATACTTTATGATGGCTTTCCGTGCATAACCTCCCCCCGGTCCTTTTCTAAGGCCTGGGAAAGCGTGTAAAGTGTTGAACGATGTACAAAGAAAGAGGATTGTTGGACTGTTCAGACATGATCTCTAAGGTTTCTCTTAAGGTGATGGTTTGTTTCTCTCTGCTATTTGCTGTTCCTGTTTCAAGCTTCTTTTGTTGTAATTTACATGCAGATCTTCCCGGAGTTTTGTGTGTGTTTTTCCAAAGAGAGGATGTAATATGGCCAGCCTGAGTTGGACGAATAGCCTGGGCATTCTCAAATGCTGGCATTGCCATATTAGAACGCACTATGACTTTAATATGGAGGGCACCTGAATCGCACAATGCCTGGAGCATTGAAACCCCAGAGGAGTAACAGCACAGGGATGTTTTCCTAGAAATTTATGGTACCTTTATTTATTCACTCACTAATTCGTATTATTATTATTATTATTATTATTATGTGATTGAGTTACAAATATAGCCTAATGCCAGCAAAATGTTTAGAGCTATGGCCGAACCCCAGGCCACGTTGCTTGACTGTAAGAAGTCTTAACAGCTGGAATAAAGTGGCACCCCTGACATTTAATGTTCAAATGAAGAGAAGAGATGAGAAGATCGTGCCGTCATGAATGGCATTTTGGGGTTAATGGTTCTAAGCAGGTTAATGCTTGCTATTATCGTTGACATCGGGTTCATATAGGAGCTTAGTCCGTAGGCATTCTATCCCTTGGCTAACGAAATTGGGGTGCCAACCTAGAAAGTAGAAACTGTCTTTGGAAGCTGTGTTAAGTTCTTGAAACAGTTAATGCATATGCTAGTTAATGAATTGTCAATCCTTTTTGCCGTATTATTATACCCTTTTATCAATTAATAGGATTATTTTCTTTTTTTATTTGGCCTGGACTAATTTACGCTTTACCTTTTGTTGGGAAGATTTTCCGAATTATTTTATATTTGTATAAAACATGGATTAGATCAAATCCCCCCCCAAACCCCCCCCCCCCCCCCCCCCCCCCCCCCACTAAAGGAAAAAAAACAAAAAACCAAAAAACCTCTAAAGCCAGAAAAAGAGGAAGAAAAGAAAAGAAAAGAAAAAAAGAAAAAAAGAAAAAAATCTGCACATTTCACCCACATAATAAGACCAGACTCTAGTCATTTCTTCATGTAAAAAAGCATCCCCTATGAAAAAAGAGATTCGCATGCAAGTGCATTCATAAATTACAAAGTAAAATATGTGTATATTAGGCCATTATAAAGAGCAATATACATCTCATTGTGTAATAAACTGCATGTCCTTACAAACTTAGGCAGTTCAAGCATAGTGGGTGAAAAAGTTAAAAGAAAATCCATACATGACAATAATATCAACATTCATCTTTCTCTGGTCACAATATCATGAACATTCAATATGAAATTTCAAAAGTTTACTCAACATAGTTTCAGAAGCTTGAATTTTTTTAGAAAACTGAACATCAAGAAAATTGAAAGTAAATAGCATCAAAGTAATATAATCGAAGATTGGAAAAACATAAATGTCATCTTTCATCTCCTACTTGACCTTCAATGTTTTTTTTGCTTTAATCTTCAATTGCTGAACCAGATGTGACATGTTGCATGGTCGTATCCCTATTTCTTACATTGGCTAAATCTGACATGTCTGGGTGGGTCATTTTTGGAAGGAATATGCTGCTTTTTGGGATGGCCTTGCATTTAGCTGTTTTTTATGGTCTTATCATTGTATTACTTTGATTTTGTCTAAGTCAGTAATTGAAGTAATGCATATTGAATATGTCCGCTGATGAGATTTCGCTATGAAATAGTATTCCACAAAACAATATGCTATTGTTATTTTAAGTTTATATTTACACAATTGTACATGCAACGCAAAAAAGAATGTATGAAACAATTATCATCACTATATGTAAATGATTGAACAAAATATATTCTAATTCAAATTGCTACAATAACGACGCAATATAACAATTAACAATGACAAAAGATAATATTAGAGGTACGTTAGATTAAAAAACTATAAAAAGTAAATATAAGAACATTAGATAGGCATACTATATGTGCATTCCGCAAGAAAAAGATTAGATTTAAATAGATGCATGCATGCATGGTAATCCGAGGACATCTCGTTCCATAAAAGTGAAAAGTTGGATAATATCATCACTGAAGGATCGTCAAGTATTTCGAACACAGTATTAGATGAAGGAATGGCATCGTGACTTGTTAGTGTTTTCCGTAAGAAGCTTCTCAGGTTTGGGGCACAGACAACTCCCCAGAGTAGATAACCCTCGCATCCTATGGAAGACATTTATGATCTCTCCAGAATCACATCCAATCAATTCTACCAAATTTGCAAGTTGACTAGAATATTTAACTTGGTCTTGATACCTTTTTCTCCTTCATATTATTATTCTTGTGGAAAGAAATCATGAGCTCCCAATCATATGTGGCATCAGAAATGTAATTCAATTACATAGTTTTGGCAGTCTAAGAGGTATTGCCAAGATAAATCTCTGATGCGAAAGCAAAGGTAGCTGGTGTGTATCAGACCACAGGTTCTAGAGTTCACTGTGGTTTATTTTACCATGCAACACCCAACTCATCACTATATGTATGTTACCATACAACAGCTTGCACTCAACCGGACTCTCCATCTTTTTGTGAAACAATGAAAATATTTGACGCTTATATTTCATGTTCACTCATCTTTGTTATCTTTTTCCTCGTTTGTCATCGACAGGCTCCTCTCATAGATGAACTGTGCAAGCAAGCCCGAAAATATGAACATCAATGCTGCAATTTTTCCCCACTCAACATCAGTAGTGGCGAAAATAGCATTGGCTATTGTGAGCGCTAGCAAGGTCATCAGTGCAAGGTAAATATTTCTTCGAACTTTTGATGCAGCATTCTCCTTTGTGATTTCTCTAATCTTTTGTGCTTCCACCTTAGCATCTGTTTTGGCTTGCGGTGCTTTCTCTCGCAGGTTCTTGAAGAAGAGGCCTTCATTTCGTTCATTCTCAATCTGATCCTCAAATTCCTCCAACACCTTCTCGTTCTTCTCTATTTCCTCTCTGCTCATATCTGCACTCTCTTCTAAAGCCTGCATCTTGCTCTCCAATTTCTCCATTATCTGGAAAATAACAAGCAAGGGGAGCTACTACTACTCAGGAAAAAGGAAAATTGATGATAAAAAGTACTTATCTAATGCGGGGGATTGCTTACCCTGTCACCAGCCTCATCAAGCTCTTTCATTGCCTTCTCCCCGATCTCTTCGAATTCAGCATTTGCATCCTCTGCAAACTGAGTTAAGTAGGCGGAACGCTCATCTAGGAAGTCAGTGAGGCGGACCTTTTGCGTTTGGAGCATCGCAATCCTTGCAAGGAGTTCCTGCTTACGCTTGTCGCCCTCAGGCGAGGACGATGAGCCTGACCCCGTCTCATCGGAATTGCAGAAGCAACGGCTTGACCTTCGCCTGCTTGCGAAATTTCTCGTGTCAGAAAATGATGATGGGTTCTTGATGAGTGGGTAGGTATGTATGGCTTTGATGGCGTTCATGTCTCTCTAAATGCTCTATTGAGAGATACAAAGCAGTGTCTTGTATTCTCTATGTGATGGTAGTCAATTCTCCACCACTCGATTCCAAACCTGAAACATTATCCATATCTTATCAGGTTAGGATAAGGGATGCAATGAAACTTTTCTGCCTGTTGGCAATTTTGCCCATTTTGTTTGCATCTCTTGAAGGTAGTTTATATGCAATGATATATTGGATTAAAAGAGATTTTTGGATCTTGATTTAAAATATTGATCGCAGATCTGATTCAATGTTATTGTTGTAGCTGGCGTGCACAAATATGAGATATACTGCAACGAGCAAGAGGAACTAGACAGAAACAACAGAAATGATGAATTCTATTTTTCATTGACGAATCTTTCAAGGTATTTGGAACAGACTCATAAACTAAATGGTAGAACAAGTTGAGCAACCATTTGTCAGCTACATGTACTGAAATTTGGCCTCCTGCTTATGTTGTTTTCTTGTAGGTGTACCACTTTGCAATCAGGAGGTATGCCCCAAAGTTCAGCAGGCTGAGTATTGCAAGAAGCCAGAAGAAGTAATCCAGATGCCCTCTGTTCAGATTATCTGGAATCCAACCAGGCTTCCCATTCCGAGCGGTGATGTCCATGACCACCGTAACGAGCAGCGTGCTGAGATAGTTTCCGAGCGCGTTGGTGGTCAGCGACAGCGCCGAGCACATGCTCCTCATTGCATCCGGCGCCTGGTCATAGTAGAACTCCAGTTGTCCGATGAAGGTGAAAATCTCAGCCGTCCCAACAATGAAGTACTGAGGCACCTGCCAGAATATCGACATGGGCACAAAGCCCTTGGAGTCATACAGATTGTGCCTGGCAACAACCTGAAGCCTGATGACTTCCACGATTCCAGCTGCCAGCATCGCGAAGATGGAGATGACGAGGCCAATGCCCATCCGACTCAGCTGGGTGAACCCTCGCTCGTTGCCAGTGATCTTGCGTGCCAGGGGGACAATGACGCTGTCGTATATCGGAACCCACATGATGACACTGACGGTGTCGGCGAGGGAGAGGGAGGCGGCAGGGACTGCGAAGCTGCCCATATGCGGCTCCATCGTTTTCCCCTGGAGGACGAACATCGTGTTCATCTGGCTGTAGACCGTGGAGAAAACCACGCCGCTCGCCCAAATGGGGAGGATATGCACGATGACCTTCAGCTCCTCGACTTGGGTGACAGTGCAGAGACTCCACGGACTCGGCTGATTCCTGATCCTGTCCCTGTCAGTCTCGATGGCAGCCTTATCGAGAAACCTGCGAACAATGAGAATTTGTCATATTACAGTAAGTCAGAAAACCCAAATTTCTATTTTACAGGAGCGAAATTTGAGTGAACTCACGCCAATTTTTGTGTGTGTTCGAGCTTACGGCTGCCTTGTATTGCAGATTCATTGTCTGCGACCTCGTACAACAGAGACTTGTCAGCAGGGACACGCTCGCGATACTTCCTGCAGGAAGCCACAAGAACCTGAGCAATCCTTGTGATCGGGCTTCCGCCCGGCTTCTGATTCCTGTACAAAGGAGAGCCCAAGAAGAAGCTCACGACCGCGATGGCCATCGCGACTGCAGGGATCCCGAACCCCCAACTCCATCCGTAACGAGTCTGCACCCACACCAACACCGAGGATGCAACAAGGCCCCCTATGTTGATCGAGAAGTAGAACCAGTTGAAGAACGAGCTCTTGCTCTTCTTCTCAGATTCATCAGAGTCATCGAATTGGTCTGCGCCGAAAGACGACACACACGGCTTGATTCCTCCGGTCCCCAGCGCGATGAGATAGAGCGCCACAAAGGGGGCCGCGGCCTGGACTCCCGTTGGGCGGCAGGCATCATCCTGGCACGAAGGCTTCAGCCCTTTGACGGACACGGTCAGGGTCAGAAGAGCCAGGCCCTGCAGACAAATCAAGAAAGCCAGCTGAAACCCCTGTAAAACAACAGAACAACAACCGAGTCTGAGGCGCTCACGATGATGTAGAGGATCATGAAGCTGGCGATGGTCCAGAATCGCCCAAGATAGGAATCGGCCAGAAAAGCCCCGAGGAGGGGGGTGGCGTAGCAAGTCCCGGACCAGTTTGTGACGTTGGTTGCCGCCTTGGCGCTGCCTTGGCGCAGGACGTCCTCCATGTACGTCACCAGATTCGTGCTCATGCCGTAATACGCCAGCCTCTCGCAACATTCGTTTGCTGCATATTTTCAAAACAGAGACAGTTTCGCGGTCAGATTGACGACTGTAAAGACAGAGACTGGAAGCGTACCGAGAATGAAAGGGCAAGCCCTCCATCTCCCCGTGTTCTTCTTGATCGCAGGGTTGCCGCGGATATCTGTTGTTCCGTCTTTGGTATACACATCCTCTTGTTTCTCCATGATTTGAGCAGCAGAAAGAAAGACAACACCCAGAATCGACGAAGAATCCTAACCAATGGTTGTTGCAAGCCGAACCAGGAGACGTTATGATATAGGCTTGAAGGCTGCAGAATCCATCACAGGACAAAAAATGGAAGCCAGTATCAATGCCAAAGAGAAGCAGAAGCAAATACAAATTCAAATTGCATGCAATAGCAAGGTGAGTGAAAATATTCCTTTGGGGTCAGTCCATCTAGAAACGAACCATGTAAGATGATTAGCTACACCAAATAAAAACAATAAAATTTTCTAATAGTTACAAGTAGAAATCGAAGATACGCAAGAATCTCAGGCGTACGTAGCTGTGGATTCTTACGTTATCCCTCGAGTGGGGCTTTGAATGAGAGAGCAGAAGATGACATTGATGGCAGCATCGAACAGGTTGAAGGTATACACAAACTTAACGTTGTTGGCACGCATCTTTAGGACCCAGCTTTGGCTCTCTGTGGCGGGGTATTTTAATTTGAACACTTGGCGAGGGTTGACCTCACTGTTTGTTGGGCCGTGTTCAGCCTCAGCAGTGGGCCGCTCCGTCGTCTACATTTGTGATCGAAACCGAAGCGAGCAGCTTTTGTTACGATATTGGATAGTTGTTGGTGTGACACCTTAATAATAGGCCCACGAGGAGGCCACGGACTTCGGCCCATCTAGCCGCTATCTTCGCAACCGCACTAGAGCAAAGCCCACGGCCCAATCCATCAAATTCAAAATTTATGTGCTGCATGTGATTTTTCTTCATTTTCCCTTTAAAACTAAAATGGTTTTTTTCTTTTTATTTTATTTTAGGTTGTAGCCAGCCCAAAAAAGCAACAAAATTGAAGAGGACAATAAGCGTGGGGGTCCAAAGGGGACACGGGGCGAAAGCGAGAAGGAAGGGACAATCAAGAGCTACATGTGTACTCATTTTGGTGCGAACATGGGCTCACCATCATTTGAGGGGGGGCTGAGCTGTTCATTTCAATCAAGAATGGACCCAATGTCTCCCCCTTTCACTTACCATATCAACATGGACTGTGCTATGTACACCCCATACAGCGATACAGCGAGGGTGATGGAACCAAGTAAGAGAATGTGTGAGGAGACAATTAACTATTTTTGACAATGAACGGTGCCATATACTCCTTCTTTGCGAGTGTATATAGCACAGTCCTGTCAACAATAATATGGAGAGAGAGGGAGAAGAGTTTGGCTTTGCCTTTGCCTTTGCCATTTTTGGGGTATTGACACAAAAAGAACTTTGGGGGCTTAAAAAACAGGAGGGAGTAAATGAGATGATGAGAAAAGGAGTAGGAACACAACACACAAGTGGAGGTGTGGTGGCCTCCTCCTCCCATTGAATACAGTCTCAAACATGGGGTGGACTCTCCACTCTATGACTCTTGCAACTTGCAAGTGAATTAAATGCTCCCCCTTGACATTTTTTACAACTGAACTGGGTCTTATTACACAAATTATCTACTCCTTTTCAACCCCCCTTCATGAATAGTCTTAAGAACAATGCAGAAATATTAAAGCTTAATGCATATGAGTGATTAGAGACAATTAAGTGCACTGATAATAATTAAGCATAATAGTTTAATAATTAATTAATCATGATATTAATTATAATGGAATCTCATAAGCAGGCCATTGGGCCTTTGAGCCGAAGTGAACAGTGGTTGGTCGCATCGCCGGAGGGGACCGCACCCCCCTCTGACATCCACATCGGGAGTCCCAACCTCCCTTTCCTAAAAAAAAATAAATAAATCAAATAAATAGTTAAAATATCTCCCTTATTTTCTAAAAAAGAATGCGCATTGAGTCCATTGTCTTAGGGCCTGTTTCCTTGCAAAACTTTAGTTTGTGATTTATTGTTGTGAATAGTAAATCTTGGTTGGAATTTATGGAAAGAGAATATGAGTTTTGTGTTTCTTTTGATGGAAAATGGGTTGGAAAGTGGGATTGGAATTTGTCTGGTGGTCCCACACTAAAGTATTGTGTTTCTTTTTGTTAAAATGTGATTGAGAATGTTAGAGGAGGAAAGTGGTGTGGGTCCCAATTAAAATTATTATACTAACTATTTAATAAATTAATTAACTAAAATAATTAATTAAACTAAATAACTAATTATTAATTATAGGGACAAGCATTAATGGACGGTTATGTCCCAAAAAACTCACGCGCGCGCATTACTGCTATCATTAAAAAAACGAAAAAAAAAAAACCAATGCCGCTTCGAATTTACATTGGGTCCCACAACTATCGGAAAAAATTATTAAAAAAACCGTTACACTGTGCGTTCCTCGATAATAAAACAAAAAACTTCGCGGCGGTTATTTTGTTTCGCCTAAAATATTAAATAAAGACGCGATGACGAGGGGAGAGAGAGGGAAATCCGAGCGTAATCCCCGGTTTTTACGGGGATTGTGAGAATGAGAATTCTCTCCGCCAGCTCAGCAAAATTTCCGTTAAAATTTTTCTTTGAGTCCGTTGTAAATTTTACACTTTCTCACCCATTATCCTTCTTAATGTCCTCACTCCATCTCCATGGTAAGTTGTAGACCGTTCGATTCTTGTTTTCCGATGCATAAAAAAACACGTCTCCAATGACATTCTATCTTTCCTCTCTTTTAGAAGATACGTGATCGAGACCTGACCAACACCCGCGTTACTGTTTTTCGATATATAAAAAAGACAGATAAAGATAAATATCGTATTATTCTCCTTTTTAATTTTTTTAATTACATTTTTTGCTCCAACAAATAATGGAGGTGAGTGGGAGTGGGGCAAATTATTGTTATATAAAAAGCCAAAACACCTCTCGTCTTTTTGCAAATTTTACAGAAAATGAAAGCACATTTACGATTTTTATTGGATTCCTTCGGTTTAAGGGCAACACGTTGCAAACAAATCCCTTTTCAGTTCTATTTCTACAAAATTCGCGTGTACAGTTTCACTATCATCACGCCCCCTTTGACGACAAGAATGGAAACAGTTTCCATTTTTGGTAGTGGGGTCCATTGGCCTGTGGGGGTGATTAATGATGGGTTTCCATTATTCAACATAAAGTTTCTATTATTTTTGGGATTTGCTACGCGCACCTACCAATTTTACGCCGCGCATGATCGGCTTATTCACATGTTTGTCATTTCTTCCGTGTACAACCCACTTATTTACAAGTTTTTCATTGGCATTACTCAACAAACGCATCTAGAAGCAAATTTTCGAATATGACTCTTGATATGCAACGGCCGATCGCCTCGCCGCCCCTTCCGCCAACCCCCTGGCCCCTCTCTCCCTCTTTCGCCGACCTCCCCGCCCCCCATCCATCTCTTCCGACCTTCCAGCCACACCTCCGCCTCCTCCGACATCCCCATACACTCTTCCAAACCATAGTAAATCGTCATTGGATTCTTCTTCTTCGTCGGGAAAGAGGGGCAGACGAGGGTAAAAGAGGAAAAGGAGGAATGATAAACTTGTAAATAAAGTGGTTGTGCATGAGTAAAACGGCGAGTGCTCATCGCAATTCCCAATATATTTTTAAAAGATTTTAATGAGGATTTTTCCTCCTTGGCCCACCACCCGGCAAGCCCATCCTTAATTTTTTTTTTGAATTTTTTTTAATATGCTCTACACTTCATGGATGATCACCAAAAACACATTTTACCCATCAATCCACCCATTGCAATATCACCGGTCGCATAACATAAACCGTTTTGCAACGGTTGGATCAGTAGACAAAAACTGTTGGAATCACTTGATTTTTGGTGCGATGATCATCCATGGGGTGTAGAACATATTGGAAAAAAAATTCAAAAAAATACTGAGGTGTTTGGCCCCTTGGTGGACGAAGGAGGAAAATCCTCCTTGGCCAACTGATTCCCGTTAAACTCTTTTTAAAAATGTTTCTGTACTAGAAATAACCCGTGCACACGGTGCACGGCGCCAAAAAAACCCCACAAACAGAGTGCGGTACACGCATGCAACCTAAGAGGAGTGAGAACTGGGTCCGTGTGTCAGTATCGTCGGAGGGATTTGGGATTTTTTATCATTGTTTTTGGGTGGAAGGGTGTATTTGTAGGTTAATTTTTGGATAGACTTTGGACAAGTAGAATGAGGTGGAGTACCATGTGACACCGATAAAAAGTACGGCTGAGACAAAGTTGCGAGACTTCTCCACCCTTTGTATAAAGAATTTATGTATGTTGGTGGTAAATCAAAATGAGAGTTGCTTTATACACCGAAGACCAGTGTAGGGATGTGACGGTCTTTCCAATTTAGGAAAAATCAAAATCAAAATTCTGTTAAATCACTCACACTCTCTCCTTGTATATTTCACTTTGGAGGGATTGTCACCTTCATACACCGAAAGGAGGGTGTATAGAGTCCGGCTCATCAAAATTTACATAAATGATGGGTTTTCATGTGCTTATTTATATTTTGAGCATTTCAAAGCTTGAAGCAACAGTTTTTTAATACTGAGTTTCTCTCTCCCTTGTATGGAGACATAGCATTCTCTTTGGTTGAGAGGCCACAAACTCCACCATGGCCCAATCACAGTCCTCCGTCTCTTTCTCTCTCTCTCTCCCCCGTGCTCTCCGTTTAGATCTCAAACAGTAGAAAAATGAAATAAAATAGAGAGAGAAAGAGTGGGGATTGAATCAATCAGTCGATCTTCATCTTCGCTCTGTTCCTCCTCCACCCTTTGAATAGTTTAAAGCCAAAATAAATACAGGAAATCAAAAAAAGTCACAGCCTTGACTTGTGATTTCCTCGTCTTCATCGTCTTTCAATCATTTTCAGTACTTTGAAGCTTCTGGGCTTGTTGGGTTTGTTGAGTTCCGAGGTTCTTCTGTGGTTTTGGATTGTAATCTCTCAATTTTTTTTCTTTTTTGTAATTTTGGGTGGCTGGGTATTGTGAGTTAAGATGATACCGGAGGTTGGAAATTGAATAAATAAAAATCAGAATCAGAGGAGGTTGCGGCAGATGATGACAAAGTCAGGGATGGCAGCTCTCTCCCCTGCATCATCCTACTTCATGAACTCAAACTGGATCATCGGCGAGAAGATGGGCGGCGGCGGCGGCGGCGATAAATGGACGCAGCAGGAGAACAAGATCTTCGAGAATGCGCTGGCCCACATAGACAGCAAGACCCCTGACAGGTGGGCCAGGGTGGCCGCCATGCTCCCCGGAAAGACGGTGAGGGACGTCATCTCCCACTACCGAGACCTGGAGGACGACGTCAACCACATCGAGGCCGGCCTCATCCCCTTCCCCGGCTACAGCCCCTCCTCCTTCACCCTCGACTGGGAGGGCGGCGGCGGCGGATTCGACGGCATGCGGCATCTCGGCGGCGGCAAGAGATCCGGCGGCAGACTCTCCGACCAAGAAAGAAAGAAGGGCGTCCCCTGGACCGAAGAAGAACACAAGTGAGTAAATTGTACCATCAATTGGATTAAATTACCACCGCATAGCAACGAATCAAATTAACCGATCGACGTCGATCGCAGGCTGTTTCTAATGGGGCTGAAGAAGTACGGAAAGGGCGACTGGAGGAACATTTCGAGAAACTTCGTGGTTTCTCGGACCCCGACGCAGGTCGCCAGCCATGCTCAGAAGTATTTCATCAGGCTCAACTCCGGCGGCAAAGACAAGAGGCGGGCCAGCATCCATGACATCACCACCGTCAACCTCCCCGACAACAGCCCCTCGTCCCCATCCCAGCCGTCCGTGCTCACCGTGCAGTCCACCTCTTCCGCCATCGCCGACTCCGATCACCATAACGAGGCTGCCAGCGGGTTTAGCCCCTTGAATCACGGCAGTCGGTTCTTGCAGCTGCCCTACGGCGTGGATCCGTATGGGATCAAGTTGGAAGCTCAGAATTCTATACTTGCCCATCGCCCGATGCTCATCTAGAAGGGGGGGATGCTTCATTTTGTGGATTGAAGAGATTGCCATATGAGGGTTTTGAGCATTCATCATGCCATAGATGTTACCTCTATGTACATATCGCCATCGATTTTCGAGGGATCGACGAAGGTATGAGCTGAATATCAGTATCAGTTTGAATGCCATGGTAGAGAATTATACATGTCCTAGTATTGAAATCATATATGTTGTTACATTCAAATTGCATCTCTTATGTAATAATTTGCATTGGTGAATAGCCTATTGGCCTTATTTTGTCGCCGTAGCAGACTGTGAACGGATAGACTTCGCAATTGCAGCCTATGCTTTGTATGGACATCTTTGAGACTTCATTGGATTATTGTGTCCAATGGTTTAGGATTCAAATATGATCACCAAGTAGTTGGATCCGAGTCAGAATCCCAATCTTTTATTCTAAATGGTGCATGTTACATAGACACACAACAAATATTCCTATATTGTCTATGTTCCTATGTTCTCCTCAGTCTCAAACTATAGGCCATTATTTTTATCAAAGATTTCCATTTTTAGCCACTACTTTGGCACTTGAACCGTCGTAGTTTGCTTCATTGGAGAAGTATTTGCATCTAGCCTATGCTTTCAACTGCGATATCATTTGTTGCAGTTACAGCAACTTCGATTTGCTACATAAGGGGTACATGTTCTTTATCTTTGTTATGGTTATTGAACGAAGAATATCGTTTCTTGATCTTTGCTTGGATTGTGGTCTAGGATATCTTTGTAGCGCTCTTATAAACTATGTTTTTTTAAATCGATTTCACTGTTTCACAATTGACAAAATGCACAAACAAAGCACATTAGAAATTATAAATTTCTTCTCCTTTATTTAACTCTGTGTAGGCTGTTGAGATGCAATGTCTAATGATATTAATGATATTGTGGCTGCAGCCATCACAAGGGGTGGCTCATTCACAGACATGCCAACTAGCATCATAATTGAGGCCCACCCAAAAATATCATACCTTCTCCTTTTGGGAAAGTGCAAGCAGCACCCCCCACCCAACCCCCCCTGCAACTTGCATTGGCAAAAGCATTTTGGCTTCAACTTTATTCTCCCCTCCATGGCCCATCCACTACAAGTGGGTTCTGATTTTAGACCACATATTCATCTCTCTTGGCTTCCTATCTCTTAAACATCATATCCTCCCTTTTTCTCTCTTTCTCTCTGTGTATTCTGATTCCTAAACCCTTCAAATAGGGTTTTCATCAACTTGCATTGGCCATCTTAAATCTCTTACTAATCGCTTTCCGATCTCATGATTATGTACGATAATCAGCAATCGTGGGAAGAGATCAAGGATCGACAGGTGTACCGTACAAATCTATAAGCACACACAGCTAGATTTCGTGATTAGGCATGAGCATACCGCGAATTATGACGGATCATTGAAGGCATTCTAGTTTGATTAACAAGCGATGGAATCGTATGAGATTCTAAAAAAGTACATAATTTCTTTGCACAAAACGATATCAAGAACATGTGCAAGAACAGAAGCTGTGTGTTGATGCTTACAGCTGTTGCTAGATTTGCAGCCGCGATTTATTAGTTAAAGCGTAGCGAGAGTGGCATCACTGTTAACCTCCCAACTGTACATGACAACAGATGCGCTGTCTTCTTTTTATGCAATCGGATACAGAGCTCCCTTGCAGTAAATATTGGGGCTTTAAAAGCTATGAACAAAGACATTATAGAAAGACAATCGGATTGAGGATACAAAAAATCACGGCAATTGGTAACGAAAACGGACGATTTCTACTTGTCGGCCAGGCCCATCTTCAGGCCGAAGCCAATGGGAAATAGAGGGTCATAGTTCTGGCTCCCTGCATTCATCGGCAGCTGACTAGTCGATCTGAACCAAGTCACCGGCAGCAGCCCCTCAAAGTCGTAGTCCCCGAATACGACGTCGGCGACCCCGTGCCCCTCGCTGCCCGGCAGCCAGGCGGCGACCACTGCTTCCGTTTTCTCCATCACCTCTGGCTCCAGAACAAGGGGCCTTCCTGATATCACAATAACGACTGTGGGAATTTCGCTGGCTACGAGACTGATCATGTCCGAGCCATCGAAGGGGATGTTAAGATCCGTTCTGTCTCCCAAATCTTCTGCGTAGGCGACCTCGCCCACGACAGCCACTGCGTAGGAGAAGTCCTGGTTGGAAACGGTGGACGCCGATGGGGCTGGCTCGTATATCACCTCTGTGCTCTCTCCTACGGCTGCCTTGATGCCCTCCAAAATACTCGTGCCTGCAAATGCAAACGCAGACAGGGAAGATGTCTGTATTGGTTATGGATCATAACTCAATTGCAAGGAGACTCGACTCAAGGATTTACAAAATTCTATGGTCCCTCCAACTTAACATCAACCATAAAAAACTTGGAGAAAGGTTTGGGTCTTACGAACCATCCTTAACACTAACATGGGGGATCTATTAAAGTGTCTACTGGTCTCTCAAACTAAAGACCGACCAAGGTGACCATGTGACCAGAAAATGTACAAAAAAGTTACTGATGACATTTGAGTGGAAAATTTTAGGAAGGTTCATCGTCTTTATTACCATGGTGAAAGGGGAAAATGTGCTATGGTAAAAAACAAATAAACTATAATCTATAGCGATCTGGAATTATTCTCATTATAGAAGGAAATAATGGATATCATGTGACATAAGCACTTGTGTCACATAGCATTGGAAATGTTCACTCTGCGTATTTTATTTTTGAAAGATTGACCATGTTCATTTTGATGTTCATATTCTACAACCCAAACATATCAAAATTCTAGTGAATGTAAAGTTTTTTTCTTTGTTAATATAGAGGTAAAAAAAAGTTATATTGTTGTAAAGCTACATAAAAAGGTTAAAATTCCAACAAGCAGGTCAACCGCAAAAAGGTTTAGATTCGGTAGATCTTTAATACATTTGAGTTCTAGAATATAAAGATCAAAACGAATGGTACTAATCGTTCAAATTTTTTTTACAAATAATGGACTTTTTGGGCCGCCATATGATATAGGCGCTCATATGTCATCGAATACCCATTATTCTCATTATATACCCTAATTTTTTTGGCATGCACAAATGCACATGTATTTAATAAAACTACGGTTTTTTCATTTTTAAAAAATATATTAGCTATTATAATGTGTATTAGTGCTTGTGAAAGATTTATTGGTAGAAAGCATAAGATCTTATTCCAATTAAAGACTCACCGGTTAAGTAAAATAAGATAAGATAAAATAGTAATCACATAATTCAAAAGATTAATAATTTTCTAATGCATCTAAAAATGTTCACAATAAGATGAAAACGTTTTATATAGCATACCATATAAATCTTACATGTTTTTAAATGGTGCAAAAATCAAAATACATGACATGTTTAAAGTTTGATAAAATTACAACATGAGATATATATATTGAGATAAATCATATTCTTTCACTCTAATTTTTTATTACCTTTTCTCTTTTTGAACGAAGACAGTGATTTACTCGGGAACTATTTGATGGTATAAATATTGAGATAAAGCATTATATAAATAACCCACGACTCCATCTCACGATTTTTTTAAACAAATGTCATAGCCTTGTCTTGAACTAGAGACCTCCATTCCCATGCCACTCTTTTTACCAATAACCCACTCATCATTGGGCCTAATGTCACGCTTAATAACTAGATATTTCCTTAAGTTGTATTTTTCCTCAACGCTAATTAATCTTCAAGTGGAATAAAGGTTTCTGGAAGTTACCTTTTCAAGTTGTAATCTTAGGTGGACTTTTACTTAAAATGCATTTGCAAGGCTTTTGGGTTATATATAGTAGATGAGAACACGATATATGTGACTATTTGGAGAATATATATCTATATTATAAAAGAGGGATGTTATCAAGAGAAATTGGATAAGAGATATTGGAAAAGAGAAATTGGATAAGAGATATCTATATTATAAAAGAAGGATGTTATCAAGAGAAATTGGATAAGAGATATTGGACATGAGAAATTGGATAAGAGATATCTATATTATAAAAGAGGGATGTTATCAAGAGAAATTGGATAAGAGATATTGGACAAGAGAAATTGGATAAGAGATATCTATATTATAAAAGAGGGAAGTTATCAAGAGAAATTGAATAAGAGATATTGGACAATAGAAATTGGATAAGAGTGATGTTATCAAGAGAAATTGGATAAGAGATATCTATATTACAAACGAGAGATGTTATCAAGAGATATTGGATAAGAGATATTGGACAAGAGAAATTGGATAAGAGATATCTATTATATAAAAGACAGATGTTATCAAGAGAAATTGATAAGAGAATTTGGACATGAGAAATTGGATAAGAGAATTTGGATATCTATTATATAAAACAGGGAAATTGAATAAGAGAAAATATAAGAGATGAGATTTTGAGGGATAAAAGAGGAGGTGGGAAATTTTGCACATACAACCCTGGTTTTTGTATTTTTGCCTATGGACCCTCCCCACACACACCCCCACACTTTTTATTCTCACCCCTTCCGGCCATTTTTTTTCCAGTTCTATGAAGATTTTGAATCTTATCCTACTAGGACAAAGCTTTGTCCTACGTGGCAAGTTTGTCCTAGGTGGTAATGACAATTTTGAGGGGACTTAAATTTTGGGGGAAAACTTAAATTTGGGGGAAAACTTGAAATTTTGTGGGAAAACTTGAAATTTGGGTGAACTTGAAATTTGTGGGGGAGAAAAACTCAGCCATTAAATAAACCGTGCCCTATGGGCACGGGTAATGACTAGTATATATATATCATAGAAACTGTCAATGAAATACGTTATAAAAGTATGTTGAGGAAAGACCACTTACCAACAGTTATCCTTCCACTGCCCCCATGCCATGTTATTGTCCACCCCCCACATTGATATCCAATATCATCAGCATGCTGTCCAACAACAAGAATTCTTTTAGCATTCTTATCAAGAGGTAGAAATGGTTTCGTGGGGTCCCTTCCATTTTTTAACAAAACCAAGGACTTTCGAACAGCCTCACGCGCTAGTTCCCGATGCTCCTGAAGGTAACCATGTACATAAATTAGAAAGAAGCCATAATGTGATATGCATGGTAACTGGTCTAGTTTCCCAATAAGCTCCTTAAAAGTTCTTTCTCTCTGCATATGCAATAGTTTTAACATGTTGGACTTCAACGATAAACGGATTGGATCTGGACAGGTTAAGGTGATCCGACACATACCCACACAGCTCAATTTGGTCGGTTAAGGAAAAGCAAATCAAAGCCCATTAAGACTTGCATTGCATGCACTCCCCAATTTGTTTAGCTAAAGTGATGGTAGAGGATATGAAAAAACTAGCAACTTCCAAATAATATATGCACTTTTTACATTGGCCACAAAATTTTATGACTGAAAATTAAATGCGTTGTGACTTGTATTAAGACTAGTTTCTAACTTTCTACAGATGTGCTTTGTTAAAAGAAACTGATATCACTCCCTTCGCTATAACTTCAATGTTAGTGCGACCTCTAGTCTTTAACATGCTAATTGTTGATTTCAGAAGCACTAATTTTTTTTGCTATTCTTCTGCTTGATTTTCAATAAGGTGTTGGTAAACAAATGTCAGTTTTGTCTACAGCTTGTAACTTGAATGCGAGGACAGTATTAACCGACGAAGGCAGTACATGTTTGGGTATAACTACCAAGAAGCTATGAAAATCGTAGAAAATAGCGCAAGTGATGCTATCTATTAAGCATACCTTGCAACCAACTGTAGACAATAAAGATCGATCAGAGAAGGGCTTATCAAATATTCCTGCAACAAATTTCACCCTTAAGATCCGCTCTACAGCATCATCGATCCTGGACATGGGTATTTCCCCTGATTCCACCAGATAAACTAAATCTTCTATGAACCTCTCATACCTGAAAGCCACCATTATCTGTAAAGGTTTCTCAGCCACATGCACGAGGAAAATCGACGTTGTTCCAGGGATAAGATTTTGGAGGTATAATGCTTACCATATCGATTCCAGCATTTACTGATGCAGCAACACAGTAACGGTAGTTTGATCCCTTTGGGTCAGTGAGCCTATCTATTCCTTCCCAGTCTGATATTACAAAACCCTGTTGACAGTGTCGTTATAAAATCAAAACGCTAGTTTGCTTACTTTTGAATGGAAGTCTTAAGAAGGCTGCTTTAAAATATGAAATAATCTATGATACATGGTTTGAAGATTGTAAATTTTTAGTGCAGGTTCAACTCAGAATTTCTAGCCCTCTCAAAGATCTATGACAATGCCAAACATGAACACAAAGTTGGGAAGAAAACGATTCGCGAAGTGCATCAGAAGTTGTTACCTTGAAACCCAACTTGTCCTTCAGGATATCTGTTATGAGGTAACGATCGCCATGCAACGGCCTTCCGTTCCAGCTAGAATAGGATGCCATAACAGTACAGACTCCCTGAGCAAAGCAGTCAGGGTAAGGAGCCATATGTATTCTTTCCAACTCCTCGTAGCTACAGATTGAGTTTCCTTCATTTATCCCTTTGTCGGTGCCTCCATCTCCAACAAAATGCTTGGCACAGGCGATGACATTCTTACTACATTCAGGCCAATAAGCATAGATAATCATAATATACCCGCGAATCACAATACATTGGTTGTGTGTGTGTGTGTGTGTGTTTTTGGTACCTTCCAGCAAGAAATGGGTGACCTGCAGGGTGACCTGGAGGTGGGGATCCTTGCAAACCGGAAACAATGGGTGTCATCATCCGCACTATCTCCGGGTCCTCGCTATAGCACTCGTAGCATCTTCCCCATCTTGGGTCTCTGCACACCTACAAAAAACATACAAATCAACACCATCGATCTGACCATTGCCATCAACACATTGCCATTTTTGTACCAATTTCAGTGTCATTTAGGGCCATTTTTCAATATGCTCAATTGCAAGCATGTTCTACTTCAAACAAGCAACCCATTTCCATTGTGATGACATTTCGATTCTGTCCGTCTTCTCCAAATTCAAATCGTGGCACTAATTACATGGGTAATAACTTGTAGCAAAAACCTAAAATTTTGCAAATGAGATGCTAGAGTTAACAAATGAATAAAGAAGAGGAACAGATCAAACTGACCGCAACACAAGGTGCAAATGCGTACTGAACACCGCTACCCCTCACTTCCAAGGCCGTAGCTTCTCCGATCCTGCGAGCCAGATCCCCGTCTCTGAAACCCCAAATTCAAAAAAAAAAAAAAATCAAATCAAATCTTTAGCCAAGACTCAATATAAGATATAATGCATGTTAACAAAGAATTCAAAAGGATCCGACCTTGTGGCTCCGAGGCCAACATTATGAGGGAAAACAGTGGCGCCGTAGACATTGTTGTTGCCGTGGACGGCGTCGGAGCCGTAGATGATCGGGATCCCGAGGCGGGAGGAGATGGCCAACCTCTGCATCTCATCCACCATGTCCGCCCAGTCCTCTGCCGACGCCTGCTCCTTCGGGACGCTGCCGCCGGCGCTCAGGACGCTGCCGATGCCGAACTTGGTGAGGGCCTCCGGCGTTGCGACGGAGCGCTCGATCTGGGCCATTTGGGCCGCCTTCTCGATTAAGGTCATGCGAGACACCAGATCTTTGACCCTCGCCTCCACCGGCTCCTTTGGATCTCTGTACAGCTCTCTGCTGTTATCCGCCATCTCTCTCTTTCTCTCTGTAAAGATTCTGAAGGAACGAGGACGAAAGCAACGAGCTGGAAAATTATTGGAAATTGACAAAGGAAAAACAATGAGATTTTTGGACATGAAATTCACGTCAATCCCCAAGAAAACGTTTGGGGCAGAGTCCCTGAAGTTTTTATTGCAACAAATGGCGGGGCTACAAATGCGGTCAAAACGTCAGTTTTGTTAGTTGAAATAACCGTTGAGTGTTTCCACTCCCCTCTTTTTTTTTTTTTTACATCGGAAAGCCGCAACAAGCGGGATTCGATGCCGCAACCTAAGGGCCTGTTTTTTTTGGCGGGAATGGAAATTGAGACAATATTTATCTACTGTGCAGCTCCATTCCCAGCCCAATTTCAAATTCGTGTTTTTTTGGGCATTTGCAAATTTGGGAATGCACGGTGATGTGGAGTCAAAAATTGCGGAACACGAGGCAATTTGTATTCCACCGAATTTGGGAGGAAAGCTTGTGAATGCATGTGAATAGAGGGGTAAGTGGGACCCACTCTCTCATCTCTCTCTCTCTCCCCTCCAACTCACCATCTTTCCACTTTCTCGTTCCAACTTTCCAATCCCAAAAGAACACAAGAATAAAAAGTAGACCCTACTTTCTATTCCAAACCTCACTTTCCATACTCCATTCCACCCAAAAGAACACAAAACTCAATTTTCTCTCTCCTTGTAATACAAACTTTCCACTATTCTCATTTCTCTATTCCAGCAAAAGAACAGGCCCTAAGACTACGAAAAGGGGGCTCTTACAAAGCTGCTGTATGCAACCCAAAGAAGAGGGCGTATGTTATTTTTCATGCAAAATACACCCAAAAATGAAAGAGACGAAGAGATGAGACAATTGATGTGACATATTTTTCATTGTTGATCCAAACCCGAAAAAGTATATACACACCTTTTTTGGAGTGCATATGGCACAACCCAAAAAACAGATCCCCGTGGCTCGAATCACCCTGAATCTTCATAACCCGATATAGGCTCTTATATAATCTGCATGTATAGCAGACTCGTGTCTTGTGGGGATAAATTTAGATTCATGCATTTTAGCTTGAAAATTACACTAGCATATTGTTGCATATACGATCAAGCAGCAAGGCAAAAAAAAATATTGAATCACAACAGGTATGCAGATAGGATGCCACAAGCAAGCAAGATGTTCATGGCAAACATTAACGTAAAATAATACAGAGACATCACATACTGGCTTCTCAAATTTTTGGGAGCATAATACAGTTTATTGCACAACAGCAGCTCTGCAGGTTGTTAAAATGATGAAAGCAAGATAACATGCACAAGGTCTTAGAAATTACAACAGAAAAGGGGAAATATGAGCACAGTAAAGATGATGGCAGAAGAGCCTGGGGTTCAGAGGAAATCATGGTATCTGGACAATCAGTCCTCGGTCGTGCAGGAGGAGCATTGTACACCAGTATCGGCACTCCATTCTTTCTTGAAGGAACGAACTCTGTCCCAGAAGGGCGAGGGTGGGATCATCTGCATGGCTTCTATTTCTTGTTCAAACCCATTTTCAAACCAAAGCCAAGCGGAAATAGCGGGTCATAATTCTTGTTCCCTGCATTTATCGGCAACTGACTCATGGATCTGAACCAAGTTACTGGCAGCAGGCCCTCAAAGTCATAGTCCCCGAATATAACATCAGCGACGCCGTGTCCCTCGCTACCTGGTAACCAAGCGGCAACCACAGCTTCTGTTTTTTCCATCAACTCTGGCTCAAGGACAAGCGGCCTTCCTGATATCATAATAACTACTGTAGGAATTTTGCTAGCTACAAGACTGACCATGTCAGAGCCATTGAACGGGATAGTGAGATCTGATCGGTCTCCCAAAAGTTCTGCATAGGCAACCTCACCCACGATGACTACTGCATAAGAGAAGTCCTGGTCGGAAACAGTGGCTGCTGATGGAGCTGGCTCATATACCACTTCTGTGTTCTCTCCCACAGCGTCCCTAATTGCCTCCAAAATACTCGTTCCTGCAAATAGAAAATTGGCATAAGCTTCTTGTAATACCTTAAGTGTGAAAATACTATAATTGTGTATGCTTCTATACTTGTATACTTGTATGTATGTCTACCTTGTATGGATTTTATCTTTGTGTGTAGGGAAATATATATGGATAGAAGGTGTACTATATGTGAATGTATGTGTGTGCATGTGTCCATCCTTAGATGTATAGTAATACATGTATGTTTATGTAGTGATATATATATATATATATATATATATATATATATATATATATATATAGGACTATGTTTGGTTATATATGGTTATAAGTTATGTTAAAGATATTGGTGTATGTAAGTATGTGTATTGGTAGTGTATACCTAGACTAGTGTATGTATGTGTATATGTATGCCATGTCTAGTGTATATGTGGATATATGGGTGTATAGTAGGTATACATGAAGATAGCTGTGTGTCGGTATATATGTGTGTGTATTTGTGTATGTATATATAGTTGTATGTATCAATAGTGGCATGATTGTAATTATCTTTCCAAGTTGAGGGATAGTTTCATAGGATGACATTCTTGTCAATAGCTAGAAGAGATGAGGGTAGAATGGTCATTTGGGCTTCTTGAGTTGGTGAAGGGCATACATGTCTTTTCCTTTATTTCATGATAATTAGTTATTTTATAAATCCTTTTTTTCCTAAAGATGACACAAATGTTGACACTAAGCTAATTCTTGGATGAGTCAAGGTACACTTGGCTTCTTCTTGTATTTTTGAGAAAAGGAATTAAGGAAATGAAATGAAAATACAAAGTATGAAGAGAAGGGTGTTCATTTAGTTTTTCATTTCTCTTTCCTTCTTTCTTCTCTCTCTCTCTAATTTTTCCCTCTCCATTTTCTTCTCTCTCCCTTGACAAATTCGGCCAAACTACATATGACCCCTTTTCCTTCATATTTTTTAGCCTAAAACACCCATTTTTCTTCCTCTTTTGAGCCTTGGTGATTGATAGATGGATGTGGGTGAGTTTGGGAGCTATATGGGGTGTTTACTTTACCAACAATGGTGTCTTTTGGAAGGATGAAGTGTGAAAACGTGGATCATGGTGCAAGGTGGGATCTTGGGGGATTTCATGGCTAAAGATGGTGTTCTCTTGGAGGAAAGTTGGAAACTTGAGACCATGGTTCTTGAAAGCAAAATTACACTTTTGGTAGGAATCTCATCTTATATGGAATATTATTTCATGGTGGTAGTTTACAGGCTCTTTTTAATTAAGCGACATGTTTTTATGCAAGTTTACATGTCCACTCTTGTAGCACATTTTTACATGTTTTAGCATGCTCCTTTATAAGTTGACATGTTAGCTCTAATTGTGTTGTATACTTCACCTCAAGTAGTACATGTCACTATACTTCACGTGTGATGTTCATATTAATATCCTTGACTTAATTGTAACATTTATGCCATGTGATGCCTTTGTACATGTAGTAGTTGGTTGTGGTTATGGGCTATTCTAATATTACAAGAACATGTGTAGTAGGTGCTAATGACATACCTTTTTATGTTCCCAAATTTATGCATCCCACCTCTTTATGGAATTACCCCCACATGCCACATGTTGCAATTCGGCCTGGGGCCTAGCTATGTTACCTTGGTGTAGTATCTTATGGTATGAATGAAAATTGTGATATGGAATGAAATGGAACATGTTTATGTGGAAAATTGTTTATAAAAAATGAGTATATGGAAGTTGAGATTGATATGTGAATTGAAATGTGATGGCAAGAAGTGAGGTCTTATTGCATGGCTAAGTTGGCTAGGGTAGGAGGTTGGCATGGATTTCTAAGTTTATGTTATGATGGAAAAAGAGGTGCACAATGAGATGCATGACCCTATGTGAATGAGTAATGAAATTTGAAATAAATAAAAGGTAAAACTAGGAAGTCATGCCAAAGAACTCCTTAGCACTTTGTCCATGACAATAAGATTCCATATTCATGTCCACCACTTGATATCACTAAGTTAAATAAAATAGATAATGCATGTAATTGTACCAAGTGTTAATTAGATCTTTGCTCATTTATAATCTTGTTATCATTTATGCTCACATGCTCATTGTAATGCTTCCATGATTAATTATGTTCGCTTGCTATGCCATTTAGTTGTCTTCTAATTCAAGTTTAACATGCATGCTTTATTGAAATGTTGTTTCATTCTCATTTTAATGGTAGTTACTTTTCTTATATACCTTCACGTTACTCTTGCCACTTGCATCATGCATGTAGTAGAAAATAACATTCCATATAAAGGTGTAGTATTTTTACTTTGACACGCTGTGACGTGCTCCTCCCCGTGGTTTTCAGATAGGTGACAGTTGGAGAATCTCAGGAGGCAGAGTGTTAGCATGGAACTGGGGTGTGGGGTAGTTTAGTGAGTTGAGTTGTACTTGGTTGGTATTGGTGAGGAGTTGTATATGAGAGTTGTATATTGGAAAGTTGTATGTAAAGTTGTACTTGAATATTGGTTATATATATGAATAATGTTGTTCTTTTGTACTTGACTTGTTTTGTCATTTATTTTCTGTATTGGAGCATTACTTGTACTTCCAGCATATGCGCAGTGACCTGCATATTATTCTTGTACTCTCTCTTTCTTCTCTCTTTTTAACACTCGCTGTTCTGAAAATACTTGGGACGGATTCGTACTTCTCGGGTATCCTGGAGAGCGGGGCGTTACACTTCTGCTTACACTTCCGCTGTATCACATAATCGCGAAGTTTGGGATGATGTCAAAGATAGCAACTCCCAGATTTTCCATGCAAACAAAGAAGAAGTTTGAGCCTCCCGTTGAAAAGTTCAAACAGCACATTATATTGCCAATCATAACTGAACCGCAAAAAAAAGACTCCACTGAAGGATTTATGAAATCATATAAGTATATTTCAACCTAAAAGAGAGAAATTTGTGCCATAGACACTTAGGAACTATCCTAACGTTGATCTTCTTCCGATATTAATTCGATGGACAGCTCTCATAAAAACCAAATATGGGCTGCAAAAGCTTCTAACCTTCTACAAGCAATATGCAACACATGACATCAACTATTGTGTATGCTATTATTAACAACCCGGAGGAGCAGTATACAACTCTGATCTAACAACTACAAACTTAAACCATACAAGTTGAAACAATTATCAGTTAGCTGGATCTAGAACCAGCCTCTGTTATTATCATATTAAAGTTGAAAGCAAAGTATGGCCCAACTTATTTCAAACCAGATTGAACAATTTCCAAGATGGTTAAATGACCTATATTTCATAAACCAGAGCCCAATTTTTTATACCAATTCAGCATATGAATACCATGAAAGTCCAAAATGATGATACTCACATGCCCATTGCACTAATATACATGCCTACACACATTTATCCATGACACGATATCTGGTGTAAAATGAACCATCATGGATGCTGAAAGCTGTCTGTTAGCAATGAGATAAAGCAGAAGCATCTATGAGCTCAAAAATCACATAAAAGTGTTATTTAAGCAATATGAGAGTTTTGTACCCAACCAAGAACAAGATCCTCCTAGCAAATGAGAGATCAAACCCACCAACACTAGAAGGTAGAAAGCCTAAAGACCTCTTCTCTTCTGGTCAAAAGTAGATCAGCCCCTCCTAGAAGCACCAAAAAAGGAGTCATGTAGTGTGTCTAGACTCTAGACACACGTTTCTATTAAAAGACACTGAGAAAAGACCTATACTAAAGTGATCATCATCATCACCAGAAATTTTAAAATTCTCTCTTCCTAGATTTCCCCAATTTTCCACTCCAGAAGCTTGAGCGACTTGCGTGAATATGCTGCAAGAATTCAGAGACACCCAAGCTTATACGCTTAGGCGCACACATCCTAACTAGGAAGTTTCAGTTCCCAAGTGTTTGCACATCTAATCAATGACTTACGCCCTTGTGCCAGGCAATTGGGAAAATCCCTGAACACTAACCTAGGAGATCTATCAAGATGTCCACTGATCTGTAAAACTAAGACTGACCAGGGTGACCATGTTCAAGTTCACCATTACCAAGCACCAGAAAATGTGCATACAAGGTTACTTGTGACACATGCATGGAAAACTTAAGAAATGACATCTTTTTAAAATTCATCAAGGTAAAAGGGGGAAAATGTGCTCTCATAAATACCTAATAAACTATAATATCCAATAGTCCCGAATTATATAAATAAGAATAGGGTGTATACAAATATGTGAAGACAAATGTATAATAGAAATTGGCAATTAAATACATTATAAAGCTATATTATGGAAAAAGAGTACTTACCAATCGTTATTCTTCCACTGCCTCCATACCATGTTATTGTCCACCCCCCACATTGATATCCAATATCATCAGCATGTTTCCCGGTAACAAGGATTCTTTTAGCATTCTTATCTAGAGGTAGAAATGGTTTCGTGGGATCCCGTCCATTTTTTAACAAAACCAAGGACTTCCGAACAGCCTCACGTGCTAGTTCCCGGTGCTCCTAAAGATAATCAAGAAAATTAGAAAGAAGCAACAATTTGATATGCATGTTATATGGTCTAGTTTTCAAATAAGATTATTAAAAGTTCTCTCCTCCAAATAAGCAAACGGTTTTATACAACGATCAAATTCTACGCTTGAAAACTGATCACATGTAGTAAACACCTACATTAAAGATTTGATCCAATGTTCTATTAGAGATGCTGGTCATCATGAGTTAGCATGGCTTTGTCTGTGAGCCCAATGGCAGACTTGGAAAAGTCACCGATCCTAAAATGCATGAAACTACAGAAGAAACGCTGTGAAGTTCTTCCAAAATTGAGCGTTAGAAAATTTCCTGTAGGCCTTCACAACGGTTCCATTTGGCATCAGTTATATTCTTATATGTTGTCCTTAAGGACGTCCAAAACATCACAATTATCAGGGAGCTGCAGCACTCATGACCTATTAAAAGCAATATCAAGATTTCCAGACTGCTTTCAGACTGAATATCCAATTCAATTGTTATTTGGTAAAGGTGAATGTTAATTCACTTTTAAAGATACAATGGTTCCTATTCTCACCTGCCCCATCTACCTTCCACATCCCCATCCCTCCTCTCCTTAGACGTCACCAAGTAAGAAAAGATTTAAAGAAAGCAGGCAGAACATGCAGATTGGCTACCAAAAGTTATTTGTTCCAAGGTAATTTTCTAGTGATAGCACCTTCTAGCTACCTTTGTGGTTTAAACATTTCTCCATGCATGTTTCACACAAATGAGAGTTGGTTTCTTCTCTGGAAAATCTCACATGTCTTCAAGAATGTTGGCTCCAAGACATGTCAGGATTTAAGAACCGTTCTCTGGGATCGTGAGTTTGACTCCCACAACATAAGCGAGTATATTCGTAAACCGCATAGCACTAACAAAACGCGGAATGCGGACCTTAAATTCCACATGCTAATTATCTTCAGATAAGGGCAGAGATTCATATGTTAAACCCCCGCAAACTCCCCCCCCCCCCCCCCCCAAAAAAAAAAAAAAAACATTAAAAAGAAAGAAAAAACGAAAAAAATAACAAAAATAGTACAAAAGGAGAGAACACGCAACATGGACTTGCAAATAATAAGAGTCTTAATAGTGATGATGATCCCTAAAATTTCTAGAATAACAAGAAAATCATTGGTCATTACTTGTAATATCAAAACAAAAAGAAGAGATCCAAATTCCAAAGGAATATGTAAATGTGGTTGCAGGTCAGCTTCATGAAAAAATACACACAAGAATTATTTTGTATGCCCAATGATTGGGCACCAATAATGTCGCTCAGCGACACATATAACTACTGGACAGAAACCTTTATCAATCAATGGAGATGTGTTTCTTTAGCATATGCATATCTGTGTGTACATGCAAGCACTCAGCATTTGCCTGGTCAAAGTAATGGCAGAAGGTATAAAAAAGCTAAAAAATTAATAATAATATCTACTTTTTAAAATTGGTCACAATTTTATATGACAGAAAAGTAGAAGTGTGAAGACTTGTGTTAAGACTAGTTTCCATATACATGCCTTTCTTAAAGAGTAATAATACAATTCCCTGCTATAAAACTTCATATTGCAAGAAGAGTGTGACTTTTAGTCTTTTAACTTGTAATTGTTGATATCAGACAAACTTATTTTGTTTGTTCTTCTGTTTGATTTTTCAATAAGCAGTTGGCAATTTACTTGAATATGGGGCCACTATTAATAAACAATGCAGAACGGGTTTATGTACAACGACGAAAGAGCTATCAAAATCGTAAAGAACGGTGTAAGTAATGTAATCTATGAAGCAAACCTTGCAACCAACTGTACTCAATAGACATCGATCTGAAAAAGGCTTTTCAAACAATCCTGCAACAAATTTCACCCGTAAGATCCTCTCTACAGCATCATCAATCCTGGACATTGGTATTTCCCCTGATTCCACCAGATAGACTAAATCTTCTAGGCACTTCTCATACCTGTGAGGCACCATTATCTGTAAAAAGTTTCTCAGCTCCATGCATGACAAAAATCAAAGTTGTTCTCACGAAAAGATTTAAAATTAATGGTTTTTACCATATCGATTCCAGCATTTACTGATGCAGAAACACAGTAACGGTAGTTTGATCCCCTTGGGTTAGTGAGCCTATCAATTCCTTCGCAATCTGATATTACAAATCCCTGTTGACATAATTCTTCATCAGGACAAAATGTATCTCCATGCGATGTTAGAATCTTTATAATTTCGATAAAACTGAAAGTATCTTGCATGATTTTGAATGAAATCTTACAAGGTGATATAAAAATAATGCACACAATATTTTGTTTACATAAAGAAAGCAACCTATGAAATAATCTATTATACATAGCTTGAAGGTTGTAACTTTTTTACAGCGGCTTCAGCTCAAGATTTCTAGCATTCTTAAAGATCTATAACAATGACAAACATAAACACAAAACTATGAAGATAATATTATCTCAAAGTGCATCGAGGAGCCGGTACCTTAAAACCTAACTTGCCCTTCAAGATTTCTGTTATGAGATAACTATCACCATGCAATGGTCTTCCGTTCCAGCTGGAATAAGACGCCATAACAGTACAAACTCCCTGTGCAAGGCAATCAAGATAAGGTCTCATATGGATCCTTTCCAACTCCTCGTAGCTACAGATTGTGTTTCCTTCATTTATCCCTTTATCGGTGCCTCCATCTCCAACAAAATGCTTGGCACAGGCAATCACATTCTTACTACATTTAAGACAATAAGCATATATAATCATAATATATCCAGCGAATCATAATACATTGCTCCTTGGAACATTTTGTTTTACCTTCCGGCAAGAAATGGGTAACCTGCAGGGTGCCCTGGCGGTGGGGATCCTTGCAAACCGGAAACAATGGGTGTCATCATCCGCACTATCTCCGGGTCCTCACTGTAGGCCTCATAGCATCTTCCCCATCGTGGATCCCTGCAAACCTATAAAAACCATAGAAAATCAACACCATGGATAATCCCAGCTTATACGTTATAAAATCTCGACCAATTTTAGCATCATTATGGTTCTTCTTTTAAAAAAAATTGACTTGGTTTGCAAATGGCATGTATTGCTAGGCTTTATGCTGCTCAGTTACAAGTACATCTTGCATCAAACAAGCAACAAATTTTCTTTTTTTTAGAGTTTCTACTGTTTATCTTCTATACAACAGACCTACAAACAATAACGAATTATACAGAGTAAATGATAGTAAATTGTAAGAAAACCAATTTTTTTTTGCGAAATAAGGTGATAAACTGACCGCAACACAAGGAGCAAACGCATACTGAACGCCACTGGCCCTCACTTCCAAGGCCGTCGCAGCTCCGATCCTGCGAACTAGCTCCCCATCCCTATAAATCACAAAATTCAATCAAACTCAAATCTTTCGAGAAAGTTCAAACAATAAAGTCGAAATGAACCGACCTTGAAGCTCCGAGGCCGACATTGTGAGGGAAAATGGTGGCGCCGTAGAGATTATTGTTGCCGTGGACGGCGTCGGAGCCGTAGATGATGGGGATCCCGAGGCGAGAGGAGAGGGCCAGCCTCTGCATCTCGTCCACCATGTCCGCCCAATCCGCGGCCGACGCCCGCTTATTTGGGGCGCTGCCGCCAGTGCTCATGACGCTTCCGATGCCGATCCCGGCGAGGGCCGCCGGAGAGGTGACGGAGCGCTCGATCTGGGTCATCTGGGCCGCCTTCTCGAGTAGGGTCATGCGAGACAGCAGATCTCTGATCCTAGCCTCCACGGGCTCCATTGGATCTCTGTAAAGCTCTCTGCTGTTGTTCGCCATTGTCTCCCCCTCCCCTTCTCCCTCTAGATTCTGAAGGGAACGCAGACGAAAGAAATGGGCGGAAAATGACAGAAAAATATCTTGTCCTCAGTGTGAGAGTCTCTGCAGTCTCTTTGCGCCAGGTGGACGGGCCGAAACATGCGGTGATAAAGAGCTGTTACAGCTGATACCTTTGTCGGTTTACCTAATTTCGGCCTACTAAGGCTAAGGCTTGTCAGGCCCATTAGGCCCAAGTTTGACTGAGGCCCATCAAGCGGAAAGCGGCACTTGAGTTCGTGAGTAGCTCACTTCAAGGGAGTCATTCTTTTTTTTTTTTTTTGATTCATCAGAGAAAGGAGTAAATAACTGTCTACCTCACACAGCTAGAGGGAAGGACATATGGATCGTGAAAACACGAGGACTTTCTAGGAGATCATCTATCCCGGTACTATTCTCGCACCCGAACGCTTAAAGTTTCACGCACCCGAACGCTTAAAGTTGCTATGGAACTGGAAGAAGCCGAAAAACCATACAGGGCAATTGAAAACAAGGTACTCATTCTTTATGCTCTCTCATTCTCTTTCCTGTTTATCATTACTACATGTACCATCTGGAGTTTTACTCGTATCGAAACAATCGATGAAAATATACTACATACCAGATACTCAATGAAAATATACTACATACCAGATACTCATCATGCCGTGCAGCATCAAAAATAATTGTTGAGATTTTTGGACTGCAAGGTAGTTTTGACTTCTGAGTATTGGTTCAGTTCACAGCATACATCATCAGTTGGTGATCTCGTAGGTTACAGGCAATTGGTGAAATTATATCCATTCAAATGTAAATACAAATGCTCATCATAATGATACCAGCTATCCTCTACAATGTTTAATAATATCATTAAACATTCTGGATGATAACCAGTATCATTATGATATAGCTAGCATAACAATGAGAATAGCGTTGCGAGCATAACAAAGGCAGAAGATACACATGAATCTGTTCTTCAAAATGCTTGCTTAATAACACTGGAAATTTCCGTAACTTTACCGACACGGCACCGTAAACAATAAGAGCTAACATTGCCATACGATAACAGAACCGATGATGGATTGAATCCCAATAGGCATGAAGTAGAACACAGGCAAGATGTTTATGGCAGATTAATTCGAAAATAGTAGATCAAACTAAGAAACAGATAACCAAATGCAAAATCCACGAATAACTGTATCAGAGACTACCACAGGCTCTTGTATGCCACAGCAATGGCATTCAGCATACCCTTCGCTCACAGATAGGATTCTAAAAATTTTCAACGCAGAATACAGTTCATTACATAACAGCAGCTCTGCAAATTGTTAAAATGGAGAAAGCAAGATAATAATATGCACAAGCTCGTGGAACTAACAGCGAAACAGGCAAACAGGGGCAAAATACGGAAAAACGGCAGCAGGGCATGGCTATGTACACTCATGCTGGATTTAGAGGAATCACCGTATTTGGACAATCTGTCCTCCGTCCTGCAAGTGAATAGTACGCCAGTATCTGCGCGGGATGCTCTACGTCAACTTCAACTTGCACACCATCATTCTCGGCATAAACATTCTCACGTCTTGGGGGAATGAACTCTATGTTCCAGAAGGGACGGATCATCTCCAGAAGATCGCTACCAGTTGCAGACGCATTATAGCCCTGCACCCATAAGTATCTCAAGGAAGCCAACTGTAACACTGCAAGAGACAAAGCATGCTCACTGAAGCAGCAACCTCTCAACTCCAGCTTCTGTAGTTTTGGGCAACCTCTTGCGAACTGAAGAAGCCCCATATCAGATTCTCCCACATGACCTAACAGCATCCATCGTACATTGTTGCTGTACTCACCAATATAACGAAGACCAACATCTGTCAGGCCCCCAGGTCTCAGATAAAGAGCAAACCTCCTCAGCTTCGTGCAACCCTGTAAAAGAGCACGAACCCCACTGTCAAGGGGCAGTTCTGTTATTCTTTCTTCTCTATCAAGTAGAACAAGCCTAAAATCACACATGTTTTTGCTGTATGTGCCAAAAGCCTCCAAAGCGGAATTCATGATATCGGACACGTATACAGCCAGATACTCCAATTCTGGACATCCTTGAGCAACAGCAGAGAGCCCTCTATGTGAAACAGTTCCATGTTCATCTTCCAGTCCTTGTTCATCTTCCCCCCGCTCTATTCTCAGCCTTCTAAGTTTCCTACAAGTCTGAGAAACAACTTCCAAACCCCGGTCCCCAATGACATTCCTTACCTGTTAAACGAAATTAAGAACACCGGTGATTAAGAAATGCCCGAGTTGAATTTTCAGTCAGTCAAATAGAGAGAGGAAAATGGAAGGAAACTCTATTTATGAGATACCTCAAGAATTTCTAAATTAGGGCACCGTTGAATCAGCTCACAGTGATCCTCGGTACTGAGAAATGTATACTGCAGGTCAAGTTTCTTCAGGGAAGCAGCAACTGGGAATATGACTTGCATCTCATTTGTTCCCATAAAGCTTAGACCCAAGCGGCATATTTTAGGAGGAAACCGGGTCTTCTCATACTTGTTGATTTCTCCAATTTGATCATCAAATGAACCCCCACCAAAATCTTCCAGTGCCGTTGCTAAACTGAAAAACCCAACCAGATGGGAGATATCACAATCAGATATCTTTAAGGAAACCAACGATCTGCAATTTCTAGCAATTAACTCAAGATCTTGCCACGAGACTCTGAGCTCTGTCATGTAAAAATTTAAAGTCTCGAGAACAGAATTATTGGTGGCAAGCTCACGAAGCCATTGGCCTTCCCTCTCAGCTATGACACTTTCTTCCAAGAATAAGGTTCTAAGGGACCTGCCAATGCACATGGCAAAATTGATGAGCTGCAGCAACAAATAATTCTTCGGACCAGTATTTACACTGATACGAAAGTTTGTCATGAAATAACTGGAATTTGAACTCTCAATAACATGGATTAACCATCAATAAATACAGTACTAATGTTTTACATAATAATCAACATAGAAGCAAAGTATTTAGACTGATGTTTCACATAATAATCTACAAATAATTCTTCGAACCAGAATTTAGACTGAAAGGAAAGTTTGTCATGAAATAAACGCATTTGAACTCTCGTTAACGTGGATTGACTATCAATAAATACAGTACTAATGGATTGGCTATCAATAAATACAGTACTAATGTTTCACATAATAATCAACATAGAAGAAAAGTAACCGGCTATACATGACATTGATGTATTTGGTGTACATAAGGTCAATAATAGTTTGGCAGTTGCTACACAGTAATAAATTCAAAAAAAAAATATTGCAATCACAACCCTAGGAATCAAAACCACCCAGTTAAACACCGCAAACATCCATGTCAGGGGTTCTTCCCACTCTAGTCACTTACTAATTTTGATACATGTCCATTTCTGCTTAAAAAACAAGCAGCCATAAGAGCACAAATCCTGTAAACACCAAACTGTTTACGTCCTTAGGCCTGCTAAGTACCACCAAACAACACAGACCATTTGAAGTTAGTAATGTGACATCTTGGAGTGGTCTAAATCATCACAAAACACCATCAAACCATCATTCCCTTATCCAGTAACAAATAGTTCAACTGTATTTAAAAAGACCAAACTTTTCATCAATCCAGAAAAAAGAGAAGGATAAAACAAGAACAAAAGAATGTAATTTTCATAATATAACCAAATCCATAGACAAGCTCGAGATCAGAAGACAAATAAAATTCCTGAGTCCAATTTCCCAGACTCTTCAAACAAACTAATGTTGCAGTCATTTGAACTTTTGAGAATCATGAGCTGCATATAAACTAGAATAACAAAGAGCGAAAGCAGTGCTAATCCTGGAGAAAGAAATAGAAAGCAGTTTTAGCGACTGAAACATGTATAATGAGCCTTGACCAAAAGACTGATACCAACATGGATGCTCATGTTGTAAGGACTCCAGCCAAGGGAATATTCTATGCAAAAAGTCATGGTGGAGGAGGAACTGAATGCAACTATAGAATCTTGCCAAGCACATGAGTCAATGCCGTACCATTTCCTGCAAACTATGGAAGTGGCATTTTCATGGAAAGGAACTTCTATATAATTCATAACACACTCGGGTGCAGCGTCAGATATCTCCAACCACATCATCATCTTCAGAGTAGGGTTTGCCTGTGGATGATGGCAAAGAATAAATAGTTTCTAATAGGATCTGTTACGGCCGTCGGCCTTATCGCCGGCCCAGAAAATAAATGCCCAAACAGGTGAAGCCCAAGCGAACAGCTCTCCGACCATCCTGAACGAGAACAAGCCCGAACGGAAAGCTGTCACGTCCCTGGGAAGCTCGCCTTGTTGGACGGCAAGCTTGCCAAAAGAGTCAAGAGAAGAGCTCGATAACTGATCAAGCGGGCGGCTCGTCAGCCTAGCGAAGAAGAAGCTCGCCTACTCTCCAAACAAGAAGCACAGTCAGAGAAAGGCCGGAAACGTCAAGCTCGGACACCGAGCTTGGCTCTCCCTAAGGGCGACCTAGCATACACAAATATCTCTGACATAATGGCGTAGGGCCACATACGCCTCCAATTAATATCAATGGTTAAGAACAAGAACTAATGGTCGTCCATCGTGTCTCCCATTAATGTACAAATATCTCTGATACGTTCTGACACCCATTTAATGCTAGGTTAAGGCGGTTCGATAAATATCTCTGACACCCTCACTGACCTATCACGTCTCCACTTGTGCTCCAGCTAAACAGAAGCGACAAGTGAATGGACGGTGATCAACTGACTCTTAACACTATAAATACCCCCCTCCAGCCACCAAGGAGGGGGTTGGTTAAAATCGTAAACTTGCCTTCAATACTCAAGGTCGGATATTCTCCATATATTTGTGCCTTCCTCATAAGTCGGCCGCTCTACTTTAAGACCGGCCCGCGTGTCCGGCCTACTTCTGAAGAGTCATTCCCTGACTTAATCATCGGAGAGACTACGAATTGACAGACAACCCAACCTTTCTGACAAGTTGTTTTTCTCGTAGGAAGCTCGGCTCACTTATCAGGCGGTCGGCGACTAATCGGCGATCAACCGGCGACTTGAATCTTTCACCTACAAAGCGCGTTCCAAGACGTATTAGCCTCATCGACACCTCCATTACTTGTCATTATTGTACCCGTAATTCCCATTAAACAAATTCTATTGTTTGGCGGACTTGACCCGCAACATGATCAATAACTGGAGAAGTTTTGAATCATATACTGATGATTCAACGTCCCAAAGCATGTCCATGTTGAAGTGACCTGCCACTGTTTGCGGTTTTGAAAAGTGTCAAATCGATAAGGACAAATTACACTAACAGAATCAACTGACGGGAATGTTTAATGCGCAAGCCAGCATGATGCTTACCCAAAATGAATTTATGATTTTTTTTAATTCAGTTTCAAATCAGGTATCTATGGGTTTTTACCAGTCTGTCAGCCAAGGAAAAATCCTACACAAAACTTCAGTCTCTATAATTAACATTTTCTTTAGATACATATTAAATCATCCTTCCTTAATTTTAAGAAAATAAATCACTTCTCCTTCAAGTAATATCCATTCGGATAATATCTTTCTTCATTTCATTCCATAAAAAAGGCCATAAAAGGAACAACCATATCTTTCTTAAAATATCATGCCATCAATTAAGTAAAGTCCCCCTAAATTCAATACCTAAATCAAAATCGCACACACATGTGTAAAAGAAGGACCAATTGACTAGAGACATACTCATAAGACTTGAATAACCAAAGTATTTAAGGGTTAAAGTGATGGGATAATCACATTGATTCAGAAGTAGATGACAAACCCCTGACAATACACGCCAAGCGGTGCCATCAGATTGGATTGATGTGTCCCTTGTATGCTTCTGCCAACTGGTGTCTGAGGGTTTATGGCAAACCCATCGGATATCCCTGTTAACCGAAGTATGTAGGTATGCAAAATCGAAGAGGATATACTTGGAAATGACAAGAAAATGAAGGGGTCTGACATAAAACCTTAGCAAATATAGATGGTTATTAAATATTCATAATAGAATTTAGTAAAGATATGGAAATCCTGATCTAGACCAGATTGTTTCTTCCTTTCTACATTGTATAGACAAGAAAGTTCTCACCCACTGAGAATGTTTTATAGAAATTGGACACTAATAATAAAAGTTCATTAAGATAGAATGTTCAGAGATTAGGATTTCAAGATTAAATACATAAGATCATGACATCCTTTATATATTTCCACATATGTACAACTGCTTCAAATGGATAAAGATTAGATTATTTTCAATATTGTAGGTGTGCTAATGATGATTGAGATAGGTATGGTCCACTTGGAGAGGCCAAAGTTTATGAAAACATAAATACTGCACTATCAGTTTCAGTAAAAGGATTAAAATTCACAAAACCGTATAACTTCTGGCAGGCATAAAGAGCATCTTGCCATCCAGCATAAAGAGCAACTTGTTTTACCTTCTCAATGCATATGCGCAGTTATGAAACAAACTACAACATATACATTAATGAAATAAACTATAACAGATCCAATACCATGACTAGATTGGAATCACATTGACTAGCAATGGGAATTGTTGCAGAGCTTCTTCCTGAGAACTCCTTCATTCCTTTTTTAAAGACTTTACTTCCGAAAGAAGGGTTAGAAAAGAAGCACACTGGTGCCATATAAATTGCATGCTGCACTGAGGCATCCAGTTTCCTCTATTAATAGTTACTGCGCCTACTGAAATTCAGATCCATTAACTCACATTCTTTACTCTTTAAGAAAGCATTTTTCAAGTAGGCTATAGCATATATTACTTTATCTATCTTTGATTCTTAGCTCCTCTTCTAAACTTCATATGAATAATTGATTGCATTCTTTTAGCTGATAAAAGATAATGTAATTTCAAGTTGTGCTCCATTATGATGACTAAATAGCACGAGACTCCATTATGTATGACTAAATAACACATTGGAAGCCAGTAATTTGTCCCTTCCAATTTTATGACTTCATAATTGTAACTGACGTGATAAACAGATATTATTAAGGATAAACAAAAGGATATATTAACCGAGAAATTACATTAAAGCATAGGTTTCACTGAACATCATAAAGGTGAGAGATGTTTGATTGAGGTAAACACAAAGAATAAATAAGAGAGAATGCATAACCATACCAATTATATCAATCCACCAGTAGAAGATCCAATTCCTAAGGAAAGAAAACCACGGCTGATTACTAAATCTAATTCTATAAGCAATGCAACTTCCCCTCAATATCATTAAAGCATTTTTCCATTGTCACTACTGGAAGTCTAAAAAGTGAACACTTGGTAACAGGTACCCTGAATTGCAATACTGCAGTGCTTCAACATGCACCTGATAGAAAATTGTAACCGGATGTATAACATCCTGTCAGTTACACGCAGTGAACTAAATGTAGGTTTAAATGAAGTACAGAGTAAAAGCAACCATTTCAGAACAATCCTATAACTTATCGCCAATATGGGCATATCTAGCAATCAAGAAGTGATTGTGGGCATGCCCCCAAAATGCATCATTTCTGACTTGCATTTGTAACAAGGACGAACAGTTTGAGGTAAAACCTTGAGTTTCTTTGCACCCTATCAAGCCAAGTGAATACCAAGTTAATATCTTTCCTTAAAAAAATTTAGGAAAAAGAGAAGCCGGCCATGTGATATGCAAAGGTCAATGATTCAACGAGAAAGAGTCAAACATATGTGCTAGAGGGGATGAACCTTCAGAGCCAAACCAAGCATACAAGATATTCACTTCGTATTCAAGTCAGAACATGAACACCTAAATCGTAGTTAGCAATAACACATCAAAAAATCTCTATTTTTGGAAACCTGCACAATTATAACATACAATGAAGCATAATCCTGTACAAAAATTCAGATTTCACCGGAAATATCCATCTTCGGTGAGCAAACAAAGCAAACATACTGAAATAATAAGCTTAATTTCGCATTTTGTATTTATTAATAGCATCCAAGAAGCAATTAACAACATAACGCTATCTTCAACAACATCAAAAAGCTAAAGTCAACAAGCAACCAACTGAAACTTCATTTCATTCAATACCTGCAAGATCGAGCAACGAGAATAAGCCCATCGGTCGAGAAGCCCGTACACTTATCGAGCTTCAGCGAATGAAGCATGTGGCCTCGGCCGCGAACCAAAACCCCAATATCCTCATCCCTGACGATCATCCTCCTGAAATGGATATGCTTCAAGCACACAAAAGTATCCGCAATCTCAGTCACCCAAGGCCCAGCATAACCTCCCCAATCATCGGGAATGATGTTGTTGAACATCGAGGCCCGCGGCTTCCCCTTGAGCTTCAGCGACTCGAGGCGGGGGAACCGCCGGCGGAGTCGATCGGGGCTGGCGGAGTAACAGAGGGCGATGGTGACGTGCTTGCGCGTCAGGGCGTCGATCTGGTACCACTTCTTGCAGACTAGGGAGATGGCGTCGCGGTCCCATGGGTCGTCGATGTAGTTCATCATGCACTCGAGGGCCACGTCTGCGATGCCACCGAAGCTCATCGATCTGGTGAGGTTTCGCGCCTCCATGGCGCTAGATCTGGAAACCAAAACGTAAAAAGAGCTAGGGTTTTTTGGGGGAGGGGAGGGAGGATAAAGCTAATAAAAACAGAATCCTTTTGAGAAAATTGAGCAGATCTGAGAGAAAAATTACATCTGGAACGGATCCCGAGATTGACAAGGTGAAGAGATTCGGGGGCCGATCTATTTGGAAAACATTTTTAGCCCTAATTTTCGCCGAGAGTGAGAGGCGGGGTGAAGTGATGAACGAGATTAAAATTAGTGCACGTAAAATAGAATAATAAAATAATAATGAGTTTGTTATCCAGTGGGAATATTCATTTCTATTTATTTTTAAATAAATGCAGCACTCTCATTGTGCGGTTCTGTTACCCCCGGTTTAACTTAAATAAATAAATAAATACTGGTTGCTTACAACTGTGTAAAAATAAAATAAAATATATTGTTTTATTTTGTTAAAAATTAAAAAATATTGCTGTAATTTGCAAATATTGGTGATTTTTAATTTAACAAAAAAAAACCATTTCTTCGGCCACCCGAGCAAGATTTTCTCCATGCATATAAGCCCACGGTTTTCGTATCTTTGACTTTCGTGAAGTAATCCTGATAATTTCCCGAATAATTGCACTTAATCGTTGGTTAACAGCCTTGAATGACGTTGTATCATTGATTAATAGCATGTTTAACTATTTGATAGTTTTTTAAATTTTAAAACCGTTAGTCTAATTTTCTTTGATATTCTCCCTTTCAAAATACCAACATGCTAATACTCTCAAGGAGGTTCATGAGCTGTAGCGGAACCAGTCTTTTGATTTGATGGGGTCATTCTACATACATATTTTCTGTGTCCTATGCAACCAGCTGACGAAGCTTCATCTCAACAGGAGAAGTCCTCGGCAGACCACTTACCGTTAACGCCATTTTTGACATTAACACGGAGTAAACAAAAAAAAAAACACACACACATGCTGCAGTGCACGCGCACAACCGAACATGAGTGAGAAGTGTGGGGATGTGGATATCGTCAGTGGGTAAAAAGAAAAAAAGGTGTTAAATTGCAAAAAAACATTTGGATTACAAAGTGCATAAATTCCAATAACAGTACCATAAATGAGATTAGAGATGTATGTTTATTTGGCAATGGCAAGATTATAATTCATGAAATGTGAAGGCCTTTTTTTTGGTTCCACGACACCACCAAAAATCTCACCCAAACTTCCAACCACATCAAAGCTGGCCACATCATGATGAGTCGGCTTCACTATAGCCACCACTCTATTCACTCTATCCACTCTTTTGTCCGAGCAGAACAAATGGCTTCACTATAGCCACCACTCTATTCACTCTATCCACTCTTTTGTCCGAGCAGAACAAATGTTGTGTTCTGTGTAAACGAAGGTACGTATCTTTTTTTCCTCAAATTTTGATGGTGCCGGGGCACGGTCCCACTCCTCTCAACCTAGTTGGGCCCAGATCACGAGAAAATAATCAGTAAGGAATGGAGATTGGATCGTTATCATGTTGATGTTTGCTTAATGCGGTATTCTTCTCCTTTCTTTTTTCATTTTCATTTATGTTTTTTTAATTATTTGATTTGTTATGAATCAACTACTTAAGGGAGAGCCCTCAGGTCTATATTTATAGCCAAAGGGGAGAATACAAGTGAGCTTATACAGATATGGGCCCAAACACTTAGGTTGGCCCAATAACTCATCCAACCCAGTAAATACCCATTCACAACACTCCCCCTTATCCAGCCATAGTTGTGGACCCTGCTCATGAATACTTCAGGATTCTGAGCCTGTATGGGTCTCACATGGGGTGGATACTTCAGGATCCTGAGTTGGTGAGATTTGCCTCGTTAAAACCGTTGGCTATGGAAAACCCAGTGGGAAAAACCATAGTTAAGGAAAAAGAGTACAAACTCTGCCAAACTCCTCCCTGATCTGTACAAGCTCTCAAGCTTTCAAATCTCTTATGCATCTCATTACAATCCTATGTACAAGTTTTCTAAAAGTAGCAGTAGGAAGGGCTTTAGTGAACAAATCTGCCAAATTGTCACATGACTGCACTTGTCTGATGTCGATCTTGCCATCTCTCTGTAGCTCGTGCGTCCAGAAGAACTTTGGTGAAATGTGTTTCGTTCTGTCGCCTTTGATAAAGCCACCTCGTAGCTGAGCTATGCAAGCAGTATTGTCCTCGAACATGGTAGTTGGCTCGAGGTCTCCAGTCTTCAGTCCGGACGTAGACAAGATGTGGTGGATGACTGAGCATAGCCATACGCATTCTCTGCTTGCTTCATGGATGGCAATGATCTCCGAGTGATTGGATGAGGTCGCCGTCAAGGTTTGCTTGATGGATCTCCAGGAAATGGATGTCCCTCCGTAGGTAAACACGTACCCAGTCTGTGATTTTGCTTTGTGGAGATCAGACAAGTACCCTGCATCAGCATAACCTGCAAGTGTAGAGGATGTTCCATTTTTGTAGAAGAGTCCCAAATCTGTAGACCCTTGGAGGTAGCGCAGAAGGTGCTTTACCCCGGTCCAGTGGCGTTGTGTAGGCGCTGCACTGTATCTAGCAAGCAAATTTACTGCGAACGCTATATCGGGACGCGTGCAGTTTGCCAGATATAATAGTGCTCCGATGGCACTCAGATATGGAACTTCCGGACCAAGTATATCATCCCCCTCTTCCAGCGGCCGGAAGGGGTCTTTATGTGCATCCAGGGATCGTACCACCATGGGTGTACTCAATGGATGGCAATGGTCCATATGGAATCTTTGCAACATTTTCTTCGTATATGTGGTTTGGTGTAATAGGATTCCGTATTTTTGATGTTCAATCTGTAAGCCAAGGCAGAATTTGGTTTTGCCTAGGTCTTTCATTTCGAATTCTTTAGTTAGGCTTACAGATATCTCAGTGATCTCTTCGGGAGATCCTATGAGATTCAGATCGTCTACGTAGACAGCTATTATCACGAATCCTTTTCCCTTTGTTCTTATGAAGATACAAGGGCAGACTTCATTGTTCGTGAATCCTTGTTGAACAAGGAACTCACTGAGTCTGTTATACCACATTCTTCCTGATTGTTTGAGACCATACAATGATCTTTGTAGCTTAACAGAATAGACGTCCCGAGGTCTATCTTTCAGTTCAGCAGGCATTGAGAAGCCATCAGGAAGTTTCATGTAGATCTCCTTGTCGAGATTGTCGTATAGATACGCAGTCACAACATCCATTAGATGCATATCTAGGCCTTCCTTTGCTGTTAAGCTTATCAGGAATCTGAACGTGATCGCATCCATGACCGGGGAGTATGTTTCGTCATAGTCTATACCCGGTCTTTGAGAAAATCCCTGTGCTACAAGTCTAGCTTTGTAGCGTGCGATCTCATTATTTTCGTTTCTTTTTCTGACGAATACCCATTTGTATCCCACAGGTTTGACACCGGTAGGTGTCTGGACTATTTGCCCAAAGACTTTTCGTTTCTGAAGCGAGTCCAGCTCGGCTTCTATTGCCTGATTCCACTTTGGCCAATCATCTCTACGTTTGCATTCAGCAACGGAGTGTGGTTCATAATCATCATCGCTTCCGGCGACGTGAATGGCAATGTGAAACGCGAAGTCATCGTCGACGACTGTACTCTTTCTGTCCAATACCTCCCATGTACGTACATAATTTAGTGATATTTCTGTTTCTCCCGGCAGTTCCTCTGCAGTGGATTCCGGGAGGGGAGAGGGTATGGACACGAGCTCGTTTCTCTGTGGGGGTATCGTCCCAATGTCTCCGGATATTTTTCTTTTTCTTGGATTTTTATCCTTGGAGCCTGGTGGTCTGCCTCTTTTCTGTTGAGGTGCAGCCATTTCTGCTGCAGGTGGATTGCATCCATCCTTCGGGATGTCAATCCTAGCTGGAGTATTCGCAGCAGGGATGTGTGATCTGACAATCTTCTGGTTGTCAGTGAACGAGTCCGGTAATCTATGGACTGTGTCCTGGATGTGTAAGATCTTCCGGATCTCATCATCACATTGTTTTGTTACCGGATCATAGTGGGTCAAGCTTCTTGTATCCCACGTTAACATTCGCTTTGCACTAGACTTTTCGATGTCTAGGCCCATTTTGGGGAAATACGTCTCATCAAAATTGCAGTCTTCAAGGCGTGCCTTGAAAGCGTCCCCCGTTTGGGGTTCTAGGAATCTTATAATGGAGGGTGAGTCAAACCCTACGTAGATACCTAGGCGACGTTGAGGACCCATCTTGGTCCTCTGTTGTGGTGCAATGGGGATATAAACTGCGCAGCCGAAGATTCTCAAGTGAGAGATGCTCGGCGGCGTTCCATATGCGAGTTGCATTGGAGATAGACTCTGACCTCCTGAGGGTCTAATTTTTATTAGTGATGCAGCATGCAAAATTGCATGTCCCCATGCATCCACCGGCAACTGGGATTTCATCAGCAATGGTCGTGCGATCCATTGGAGTCTTTTAATTAGCGACTCAGCTAACCCATTCTGGGTGTGAACATGCGGCACCGGATGTTCAATTTCTATTCCCGTTGCCTGGCAATATTCTTGGAATGACTGAGAGGTAAATTCCCCCGCATTATCCAGACGTATTTTCTTTATTTGGTTGTCTGGGAAATGCGCCCGCAACTTTATTATTTGTGCCAAAAGCTTTGGAAAAGCTAAGTTGCGGGTTGAAAGTAGACACACATACGAGTATTTCGAAGATGCATCAATCAGTACCATAAAGTACCGAAAAGGCCCGCTAGGGGGGTGGATAGGTCCACATATGTCTCCGTGTATTCTTTCAGAGAAGCTAGGAGACTCAATATCCACTTTCAGTGGTGATGGCCTTGTTATTAATTTACCCTTAAAGCAGGGTACACAAAGGAATTCTCACTTCTGAAGAATCTTCTGGTTCTTCAGGTTATGCCCATGGGATTGTGCTAGGATGCGGTGCATCATCACAGATCCGGGGTGGCCAAGTCTATCGTGCCAAAGTAAGAATTTGGCCGATGTCGGGCACTTCAGGTGCTCCGTCAGGTTTGCTTCCTCTCTCCGAATTTTTGTATGGTAGAGGCCTGATGAGAGGCTCTCAAAACGTTCAAGTATGGTTTTAACTCCATTTTCTTGAGACGTTACATACAGTAATTCATTTTCTTTGACATTTGATGTTTCCAAGTGGAATCCGTTAAGACGGATATCTTTGAAACTTAGTAAGTTTCTCTTGGAATTCGGAGAGTAAAATGCATCTTTTATTTTTATTTCTGTTCCATTGGGGAGCAACAGGGTTGCATTCCCAGAACCTTCAATTATGTCCGATGGCCCCGAAATTGTGTTTACAGGGCTCTTATACGGGATAATGCTATGAAAATAGCATTTGTGTTGAAGGATCGTATGTGTTGACGCGCTGTATACTAAGCAGTCATGAGAGCATTCCATCTAAAAAAAGGTGAGTAAACATTTGCATTTAGAAAGGCTAAATTTTATTCAGCAGAATTGAAGATACATAAAAGCTCTCATGAAATAAGATGTTCATACAATAAAATGCTAAGATAAATGATAACGGGCTAATCAAGCAGATTATCTGACTCGAAGTCTTTTGCTGTAAATTTGACTGTATTATTCGCAGCCACCAGGTTTGATTCAGCATTCTTTTTCTTGCTTTGTTTATAAAGCTCCTGGAGATGCACTGGGGTCCTGCACACTCTAGACCAGTGGCCTGTCATGCCACAGCTGTGGCACTGGTCTTCCCAGTCCCTCTTGGGTGGGGGTGCATTGTTTTTCTTGTTATCATTCCTGCGCCAGGTGAACTTGCGCTTCCCTTCATTCTTGCGCTGCTGTGGTGGGCCCTTGGCTCTTTTCTGTTGTCCCCCTTTCTGTGGTCTTTCTTTTCTTTTATTGTCCATCTTCTTTTTGAAGGAAGAGGTATGGTGAGCTTCTGGTGGGGGGACAGTGCCGGGAGGGCGCATATTGTGAGTGGCAAGAAGAAGCTCTCTGTTTTGCTCGGCCATGAGAAGACATGACAGCAGCTCTGAATACTTGGTGAACTTACGTTCACGGTATTGCTGCATAAGTATCGCATCCTTTTCATGGAAAGACGTATACGTCTTTTCCAGCATGCGATCTTCTGAGACTTTTTCACCACACAACTTCAGGCGTGAGGTGATGCTAAAAAGTGCTGAGTTGTACTCAGCAATGGACTTAAAGTCCTGTAGTCTCAGGTTCTCCCACTCATATCTCGCCCTTGGGAGTATAACATCTCTCTGATGTTTATACCTGTCCTTAAGGGCGGTCCATAGCTCAAGTGGATCTTCGACCGTAAGGTACTCAGCCTTTAAGGTCTTATCCACATGGCGGCGAATATAGATGATGGCTTGCGCCTTCTCTATGTCGCTAACATTTTCTTTTTCAGTCACAGCAGTGATGAGGGACTTGGCCCGCAGGTGAAACTTAACATCTAGCTACCAGCTTAGATAGTTTCTGCCTGATGCATCCAGCACTTCAAAGTCAACGCTTGCAATTTTAGCCATTTATCTAGCAGAGCACAAACATGCATGAATTAATAATCAATCAGAAAGAACATTTTCATGCGGAAGCAATATTTAATGAAAAGCTAAACGTGTGGATCGGCCAGTCCCACAAGAAAGAGTCCAAGAGTCCATAGTCCAAATTATACAAATTTGCAGCTTGAATAAAATAAAAATACAACTTTGGAAACCCCGTGGGTCCCATTTAATATCTTCGTCTTCAAGCGTAGCTGCCGACTCCATGGAAGTTGGTCTTCTTTCTTTGACATTTACATAAATTCCTCACTACAATTTCTCTCAAAAATAAAAGAAAAGTGCGGGAAATAAACTGTGGGACTAAACGGCCGATCCAAAAACCACATTTAGCAATTCATGCAAGAATATTGTGCTCATCAACATTTTCATCCACAGACATCACAGGCAGTTTATTCATATGAGGATAAAGCGATATTTAATCACTTAATAATTATTGGACCACTGGGCAACGTCATACACCGTTAGGTTAGGTAACTAACGGCAGAGCGGTCGCATGATCTTCCTAATTATTAAGTTTTTAAATAAAATGTACAACCACGCAAATAATATCCACATAATTTTGCCAGAGATGTAAAGCATGTAAAAGAAATTACGATGCATAGGTTGTAAAATGGGTTTAATCAATTAAATTGATTAGGAGCCCAAAATTAACATTTTCTTTTGTATGAGGGAAAAGGGTTCCCTCATCATCCCAAAAAGCCCCCCAAAAGATCCCCAAAATGCCCTTGTCTGCCCGATATTCGTCCCGTAATTTACCGTGATTTTTCACGAGTATTTTGCCTTTGAATCCCCATTTTAAATTAATTTTTAGGCTAATAAGAAGTTGCCTTTTGAGGCGAGTTTATAGCCCTTTGCCTCCCCAAAATTTTTTTTTTCAGGTAAATTTGGCTGCGGGCCTGAAGCCCGCAGTAGGCCTATGGGTTTCAGGCCCATAGGGCTTTTTTTGGCAAATCTGTGGGCCTGAAGTCCACAGATCTGCTGTGGGCTTCAGGCCCACATATCTGTGTGTTTTTTTGAAATCTGTGGGCCTGAAGCCCACAGATCTGCTGTGGGCTTCAGGCCCACAGCTCTGTTTTTTTTTTGGTTCTAGGGTTTCGCAGGCAAGTGGGGGGAGGCGCGCCGCCGCCGCCCCCTGCAGGGGGGGGGGGGCGGAGGGGCCGCGGCCCCCCTGCAGGGGGGCGCGGCCGCGGGGCCGCCGCCCCCCCCCCGTAGGGAGGCGCGGCATCGGGGGCCGCCGCCCCCCTGCAGGGGAGGAGCGGCGGGGCCGTTGCCCCCCTGCAGGGGGGGTATCACGCCCCGCTGCCCAAAATAGGGAGGGTCGGCGTGACAAGCCGCGGTATTAGAGTACCAAGCGCTAAAGTACACACCAAAGTCACGCAGGCCACTGCAAACGCTGAGGAAACACAGGCAGTAAAGCACAGACTGAACGATTAACAGAACAGTACAGCTCCAACACAGAAAGATAGTACAAGACACTACAACACAGGCAGTAAGGTAAAATACGACGAACAGAACATCCAAGAGTCACAGAGCACCGCTACTACATGGCCAGTACCGCACAAGTCCACTGTACAACCCCAACAGCAAAAGCTCCCACAAAAGTACAACTCAACCCTACGGGGTACAAAGGGAACAGGGGTACAACACTGCGTTCATCACACACACACACAACCCAAGACTACACCACGCGACCCACAATAACCATACACTACGGACCCTGCTGAGACGAGCTGCCCTCCGGGGTCTCCACTCCCGGGCCCGCCGCCAGAGAACCAGTGCCTGGACCTGTAGGGGGGAGGACACGTCACAGCGTGCCCAGTAGGAACTCACAACTCTACTACTCTAATCATAGTGCACAACAAGGAATCACAACAAAGGAAAAGGCATCACATTCCAGAGTTACTGTTTTTCCTTTATAGGTTAGTTTTCATGCATGAATTCGAAACCTCAGTAACGGGTCAGACATCGGGGACTGGACCTCACCCGGTAAAGTGGGTGGAATGCTACGACTTTCCGAGACAAGCTCTTACGAAAGAAGCCGTTCACCAACATAACCAATCTCAACCACAACCGCACCAACTCCCCGCCGCTTAGGGCTCGTCGGGAGTGGCCCACAACTCAGCAGTCCATCCCCCGCATGCTCACCCGTTACCTTGGCTTCCCCAACCCCTCCTAGGGCACTCACCCACTTCGAGTGGAACGAGACCACCCTAGGTTGTTGTTTTTTTACTAATCATTAAACCTAGAGTATGAAGCATGTAAAATTAGATCCAATGCATTCTTTTCATCGGGATGTTCACAACAACTTGCGAGCTTCATAAGCCATGAACATAAACATCCATTTCCAAACTTGCAACATAAAGTAGCATACCCATAGACAACACTTAATCACTGATGAATCCACATTAGCGACATGTTCCGAAGTAAACCAAAACAATAATCTAGTCATTAGCAAACAATGCAATTTGCTGAAATTTCGTCAACAGTCACAACATCAATGATTAACAGCCATTTTCAGTGAGAATTTAACAAAACTTACTGAATGAAAATTGTAGATATGGCAGTTTTGAGTTCACATATAAAATTTCATGCAAAACTATGGAGTATGTGATTTATGGTGAATTATTAGGTAAAGGGTGTCAAAACTGTTCTGCAGACAGATTTCTTTGTCTGTGTTCAAAGCCAATTTTGGGCATATTCTAGCCATAATTTCAACATAAAGTTCGCGAAGGACTTTGAGAAAAACTTGTTAGCTTTCCAACAAGATCAAAATCAACAAAATCTAAGATGTGTACAGGTAGTGGTGCTCGTTTTACTGAATTGTGTACAGCTTGACAGAATTCCTGTCATGTTGCACAATTCGAATTTTTACCCCAACTTTCAGTTCGAATCAGAAAAAGTGATGAACATGAAAGTTTCTCATAACTACGAGATAACTATCATATAAAATTTTCAGAGCATTCCTAATAGCCAATTAATCCCAGAACTCGGCTAAAGTTTCAGCAAATTTCAGGCATGCATCAAGATTCCTAGTTCTACAACATTCTTCCCAAAATTTCAGAGAAAACTCATACATATAAGATGCTTTCCATCATCTATAATTAGAGTAGGAGAGTGAAGAGTTCCTACCTCTTTGGAGCTTCAAGAATGGTTGATGGTTTGAGTAGTAGCCCTCTCCTTCTCCTTCTCCTTCTCCTCTTCTTATTCTTATTCTTCTTCTTCTTTTTCTTTCCTTTTTTTTCCTAGCTAATTTCAGTCATGGGCTGAAAATAATGGAGAGGGGGGAGAGAAAAGGGATTTAGGAGAAGGGAGTGGGGTGTGGGGTTATGGTGTAGGGTGAGGGGAGAGATGGGAGGGGGGTTAGGTGTACTTGGTATGGCAACTTAGTGCCATACTCTATTTTTCTTTTCATTTCTTTTTTTGTTCTTTTTTTCTTTTCAAAATTAGCCATCCAAAAGCTTGATTTTATTACAAGTTTGCCATTGCAAATATCTCATTTCCCCTTTTCACAATAACCCTTCACTTAAAGAAATTTGCCTTAAGCCCAATCTTACATTGATACCCTCATTTGGGTATAAATGAAAAATCGAGGGGCAATTTGCAAATCTCTCCACTCCCCGGGATTGGTGTGCACATGTACGAGAAACTTGGATGAATTTAACGATTACTTAGTATTTGCACACTAGGGTTGTTACACCCTACCCTCCTTAGAAAAATTTCCGTCCTCGGAAATTTAGCAAAATCAGGAGAGCAGTCATTTATATACAATACCCAACAACTGCAGAAAATATAAGATACAACAGTCATTGCTCAAACAGGTACGAGTATTTCTCTTGCATCTCATCTACTCGCTCCTAAGTTGACTCTCCCGGAGACTCTTGCTGCCACATGACCCGCACCAAGTCAATGGTCTTCTTCTTCAACGTTTTCTGCCTTTGGTCCAAGATAGCCACTGGTTGCTGCTCATATGTGAGATCCGACCGTACTTCTATCTCTGAAAAAATCTACAACATGTTTGGGATCTCCCACATATCTTCTGAGTTGAGACACATGGAAGACATTATGCACACCTTCGAGTGCCGGTGGCAATGTTAGCCGATACGTAACTTCACCGACCTTAGCAGAAATCTCGAACGGACCAATGTATCTAGGACTCAGCTTCCCACGTTTGCCAAATCGGATGGTCCCACGAACCGGTGAAATCCTTAGGAACACATAATCCCCTTGCTGAAATTCCAAGGGTCTCCGCTTTGTATCAGCCCAGTGCTTATAACGGTCCTGCGCGATGCACAGATTCTCCCTGACTGTCCGCACCACATCTGTTGTTGCCGCCACCAAGTCTGGTCCTAAAAACTCCCTGTCTCCAACGTCATCCCAACTTAAAGGAGACCTACACTGCCTTCCATACAGAGCTGCGAAGGGAGCCATGCCAATACTTGCTTGATAACTGTTATTGTATGCGAACTCGACTAGATGCAGATAGTCCTCCCACAAACCCTTGAAATCAAGCATACACGCCCGCAGCATATCTTCAAGAATCTGAATGGTTCTTTCCGACTGTCCATCAGTCTGAGGATGATATGAAGTACTGAAATTTAAACGCGTCCCCAGACTAGCCTGTAAACTTTTCCAGAAATGTGTGGTGAATCTGCTATCCCTATCGGACACTATACTCACTGGGATTCCATGCAGTTTCACGATCTCCTCCATGCACCTCTTAGCCAGATTCTCTGTTGACTGTCCAACTCGGAACGGAATAAAATGTGCCGACTTGGTCAATCGATCTATGATGACCCAAATCGCATCATTGCCCATAGGCGTCCGAGGTAAACCAGTCACAAAGTCCATGGTCACATGCTCCCACTTCCATTCTGGAATAGGGAGAGGCTGCAATAATCCTGCAATTCTCTGGTGCTCAGCCTTCACCTGCTGGCAAACCAAGCAGGACGCCACACTCTTGGCTACACTCTTCTTCATTCCTGACCACCAATAATACTGCTTCAAATCTCGGTACATTTTGGTCCCTCCAGGATGGATAGAATATGGGGAACTATGTGCCTCCTTCAATAGTTCTTCCCGAATCTCGCCACTTGGCACACAAACCCGGTTCCCAAATCTCAACGACCCATCTTCGTGAATACGAAAATCGGTACGAAGTTCAGCTTCCACTTGCTCTCGGATCCTCTTCAACTTAGCATCCCCTGATTGAGCTGCCTTAATCCTGTTCACCAAATCAGACTGGATCTGCAGCCCATCATAACAGTTTTCTCTCCTGGGAGTACAACTTCTATTCTCATCTGTCGGATTACCCACCGAAGTTGTGGTTGAGAGGTTAGCTTCATTACGACGGGTAATCTACTAAGAGCATCTGGCACCACATTCACCTTCCCATGATGGTATAGCAGATCAACGTCATACTCAGCCATTAATTCCAACCATCGTTGTTGTCTCATATTAAGCTCCTTCTGAGTGAACACATACTTTAGACTCTTATGGTCAGTGTATATCTTCACGTGTTCACCTAGCAAGAAATGTCTCCACAATTTCAAAGCCATAATCACTGCTGCCAATTCCAGGTCATGAGTGGGATAGTTCAGTTCATGCTCCTTCAACAATCTGGAAGCATATGCCACCACTCGCCCGTGTTGATGAAGGACACAGCCTAGTTCTCTGCCAGACGCGTCACAAAAAACTTCAAATCCACCCGAACGGTCAGGGATAGCTAAGATAGGAGCAGTGGTCAACCGATGCTTCAGCTCTTCGAACGCACGCTGGCATTCCTTCGACCAGTCATACGCAACATCCTTCTTCGTCAAATGAGCCAAAGGCGAGGCAATCTTCGATAAATCCTTAATGAACTTCCGATAGTACCCAGCCAACCCCAAAAAGCTTCGAATATCTGTGACTGTCCGAGGTATAGGCCAACCTTCTACTGCGGCAACCTTCTCAGGATCAACAGACACTCCGTCTCCAGAGACTATGTGTCCAAGAAACGCAACCTTGGTCAACCAAAATTGGCACTTGCTGAACTCAGCGTACAATCGGTGCTGCCTGAGGGTATTCAACACTACCCGCAAATGCTCAGCATGTTCATCCTCATTCTTCGAGTAAACCAGGATGTCATCGATAAATACCACCACAAACTTATCTAAATACTCGAAGAAGATTTGATTCATCAGCCTCATGAAAGTAGCTGGGGCATTCGTCACTCCAAAAGGCATCACCAGAAACTCATATTGACCGTATCGAGTACGGAATGCGGTCTTTGGGACATCAGATTCTCTCACCTTCACTTGGTGATACCCACTTCTCAAATCTAGCTTCGAATACACCCGAGATCCACCAAGCTGATCAAAAATATCATCGATCCGGGGAAGAGGGTACTTATCCCTCACAGTCACCTTATTCAATTCCCGATAATCAATGCACATTCTCCGAGATCCATCCTTCGTGTTCACAAGCAACACTGGCGCTCCCCACGGTGACACACTTTGGCGAATCAATCCCATATCTGATAAATCGGTCAACTGATTACGGAGCTCAGCTAACTCCGATGGGGCCATACGGTATGGAGCCTTCGTTATCAGTTGAGCGCCTGGAATCAGATCAATAGTAAACTCCAGGGACCTATCTGGGGGTAATCCAAAGATGTCATCTGGAAAGATGTCAGGAAATTCTTCAACAACCATTGGTAACACGGGCTCTGCTTCCATGTCCAAATACTCCACGACCGTAGCTCGAAACTTCAAGGGCTCAAGCTCGCGACTACCATCCCAAAACTCAAACTCTGGATGGTCAGGGATCCGAAAAACTACCCTCCTTATTCTACAGTCTATGTTAGCATAGAACATCCCCAACCAATCCATTCCAAACACTGCCTCATAGTCGGGTAACTCAATCACCAAAAAGTCTGCATACAACTCTCGTCCCCCGATCTCAACAGGACAGTTCCGTATCCCAGAGACACTACAAATAACCCCATTTCCGGTGTGAACATTCCAACTAGCAGCAAAGGTGTCAACTACTATGGAGTGTTGCGTCACAAACTTCTTCGACAGAAAACAATGTGACGCTCTAGTGTCAAATAAGGACATAGCAGGGTAGGAGGCTACTCTAACAATACCTAAGTATCACAACAATAAAACTCAGCCAACTAGCTAAATAGAATAACTGAGGCTCAAATCTAATAGACTGCATAGGGGCAAGATTCATACCGGTGATCACTCGACTAGCACCCTCCGAAGTCTCTACTGGGGTCATGGTGTACTGCTGCCGCCTCGGTGGAGGAACTGCCCCCTGGTTCCCTCGTCGCTGCTGGGGAGGTGGAGGGGGTCCTTGATCGCTCCGGGACGTACACCCAAAGAACGGTTGTAGTTTTACCGCAAGCGCACGGTATAGCGGCGAGCGGGTATCGAACACAGGGAGGACGAATGACCGTGCTTGCTCCTAATCAACCTGGCTATTCAAGAATAGAAAGAGTTGCCTTGGGCGATCCTGTCACAATCGTCAGACAAATGTGCGAAATATCAAATCAAATAAAGAACGTCTAGGGAATGGGGAATCCCCGCTACTCACCGTATTTCATAGATGTGGTTCGTCGGTATCAAAATTGCTAGAATGAGAATTTGGATGAACTAGTTGCAACTAAATGTGGAACCCAGCTCACGCTCTCGCGCTGTTGCCGGTCTATAGCTATCCTAGGGTCGGGTCCAATCTCTTGCAAACCCTAGCATAGGAAAGCTAGCATTAGGATCAACATCATCGTCCAATTGCGCACCGAGCCCAATCTCTTGCAAACTCGGTCCACAATCTAAATTAGGATAGTTCATACCCGTCCAATCTCTTGCAAACGGGTATCGGCACGGAATTGCAACCGGAGATCCTGGTATCGGTCCAATCTCTTGCAAACCGATACTTCGAAAATCCGACTCCAACCCAATTCGGATTTCTAGGGCTTCCTATCAAATTGGGATCCAATCTCTTGCAAATCCCAATTGATATGAATACCTAGCTATCCGTAGTAATCCGATCCCAATCTAATCTCTAATTATTGATTCTAGCACGATTTCTACCAATTTATCACAAATACGAAATTGGGCTTGTAGGGTTCATCCCCACGCCCCAAGACGTGGAGACTACTCACAAATCATAGCAATAGCACAAAAATAATCAATGAAATAGACAATGGAATTCATCACAACAATGATATAAACAATAAAAATAGAGTTTTTGGGGAAGAGAGATGCAAACCAAAGTAGTTCTTCAATTAATCCAACAAAAATCCAAGTTTTTCTCTTCTCCAATCACAAAATAATAAAGCTAAAAAGTAATCTCAAAAAGCTGCAAAAAATCTAAGAGATGGCTCCCAAAACTAGGGTAAAAACAGGGCTTAAATAGCCCCAAAAATCGTCCAAAAATCCTGACCAAAACGCCCCTGCACAGCCTGTTTTCCGCAAATTTCGCTACAGGCAGCGCATCGCACTCGGCCGAGTGACAAAATTCGCTCGGCCGAGTGAAAACCCTGTCATTTTCCAGTAAGTCGGGGGCTCCAAGGGCCTTCAGTTCGGAGGCGGCTCGGCCGAGTGAGATGTCGTCACTCGGCCGATGGCTTCACTGCACTCGGGCGGACGTGGTTTACCACTCGGCCGAGTGGGTCTTCTGAAGCTCAGGTGGCCGAAAAACAGTAACTTCGATCTTTTTGAGGGCCTTCGTCTGGGCGCCACTCGGGCGGACGTGGTATCGTCACTCGGCCGATGTGGTCTCCGTCGCTCGGCCGAGTACACATGGAAAACGTGTCTGAACGGGTCGGTCGAGCAGTGTCTCGCTGGTCGGCCGAGTGGCTCCTCCACTCGGCCGAGTGGGACACAAAAATGCCCAATCTGATTGTTTTGGCCTCCTCGTCGCTCTTGCGATGTCCATTCTTCTTCCGCTCCTCTCCAACAGCAAAATATCCCTCGGGGAGGTCGTCGGTGGCCGTGTAGAGTAAGCGCGTCTCGAGATCACTCCAAATCGCGCCAAATCACCTGAAATGCGACAAAAACAACAAATCGTGAAAAGCATCGCAATATCGTCGATATATCGTGAAAAACATGATTTGGGCGATCTAAATGGCATGCAAATCCACGGGAAAAAGGTGTAAAATATGGAGTGATCAAAATCCCCCAATCTTGCCTCTTACTCGTCCTCGAGGAAGATAAGTAAAAGGCGAACCCGGTGGATTCGGAAAACGAAAACGGCGAAAAACGAAAAAAAATGAAAAACGAAGAAGAATGAAAACCAAATGAAAATAAAGACGAAAGAAAGAAGCGAAGAGGTAGGGTGCTGGATCATTTTCTCAGGACGTGGGTTTCACTTACTCTTATAGCATGCACCGAATGAGAAATACATGTCAAAGAATCTTATTTTGATATCATAGTATAATAGTGCAAATAGAAATAGAAAACCCACGAACATTGATATAATCATGAAGAACGGAATGATCTTAAAATTAACATTGCCTGAATCATTTAAAGCGGTATACAGATCACAGATCACACACTTTTCAATTGAACGCTTTCTATCTGGAGTATAAGAGTATCACACTATAGAATAGAGAGAATGGAAAAGTTTGGATTTCATGAAATGAACGCTAGGCTTAGATTTCTGGATTTTGTGAAGCTAGAAACAATCTCACTGAGTATAGAATATTACTTAGCCTAGGTTGTCGTGCGATGTCAAGTAGTCACTCTCTCACACATCAATGGATCCCCTCCCCCAAGCTTGTCTATAAGCGTGGTGGCACAAAAATATTTACATCCCCATTTTTATATAGCTCCAAAAGCAAAGAAGAGAAAGAAGAAAGAAAGAAAGTGAGATGGGATCTTTTATTGAGGATTTTTCCTCTTTTCTCTCTTTTTTTTTCAATAAGCAATATATACACAATGATCCCAACTCAGAGAGAGATAATGATATACACGTATGTTTTTCTCTCTTTATATATATATATATTTTTTAGAAGAATGGATTTGGAGCTAGGAATAAATAGCGGGGGAAATGCCATAAAATAGAATTACTAAGGGGAGATTCACCAATGATTTTTTTTTAAAAGTAGAGAAGTGATGTTCAAGATTTGTGGAGAAAGAAATATATATAACTCTCGGTTCACTCTATAGGACATGCACGACAACTTCAGCAGGGTAATCTAATCTACTCAGTTTCGATCACAAAAAAGCTAACTAATCCAGATATATCATAGCTAACATCATTCAATCATCCCGAAGTGAAGTGTACAATTCATGCATATAGAAGTGATATAGGAAAAGAAATCGGTACTCCAGATATAGGCATTCAATGCGTGAATCTTGGTGTCTTTTCTGTGATAGCATACATATGAATATTCAGGCTCAGTTAATAATAAAACTTCATCCATTTTCATGCGGAGAAAGTGTGGGTTACTATTCTAGATGCAAAGCAAGTCATAGCATATGATATCAGGAATAAAATCTAAGACATGACAAATATAGCATGCATATAGAATAAGCTAACTCCACGTAGACATCATCACAGAAAATTCATCTCTAGCATGAGATGAAAAAGGAAAGAAATAAAGATAAGAAAAATAAAACTATGCAATGCGGCACACAGAGAAATAAGAAAAACGTGATGCATGGCAAAATGAAAGAAAATAAAGAAAAATGAGTGCAAAAGTGAAAAGAAACGGTGTGAAAAACTAAAAATAAAGGTGGCAAATCGAAAAAGAACGTGAGAACTCACTCCCCCAAGCTAAAGTGCACAGTGTCCTCAATGTGCAAAGTGTGGCACACAGAGAGACAAGTAATGAGAGGGGCAAGTGAGGATGCATGCATGATGGAAAGAAAAAAGATAATAAATCGAAAAATAAAGAAACGAAAATATGATGCGGATATGATGCATGCACAGATATGAGTGATACGAGTATAAATGGGTCACCAAAAGCTCTCCCTCTCTCCCAAAAAGATATATAAAGATACGGCAAATGAGAATCACAAAAAAGTGAGGGGAGGGGGGTGGTCAAAAAGGCATCAGGACCCAGCAGAAACGGGCAGCACAACGGCAAAAGGAATCGATGGCATCAAGGGTGCCTAGGAAGGTGGTGCTGCGCCGTCTCCGTCCTGAGGCGGAGGTGGTGGTGGTGGTGGTGTAGGCTGCTGAGCTGGGGTGGGCGTGGAAGTGGAAGCAGGTCTAGTGTGTGTGGCAGTGTGAGTGGGAACCTGCTGGGTGGGTGGTGGTACGCGCGGAAGACGCTCTAAGATCTGTGTCAGGCAGTAGTGGATCTGAGGGATCAGGGCAGAGCGTCCAGCCATCGTAGAGACGGTGGAGGACAGGGTCCTAAGGTCAGCTCTAATACCACTCACCGCCAACTCAAGAGCACGTATGCTCTGCAGTACAGTGTCGGGCGGGGGTGGTGCAGGGGGACGCACCGGTCTAGGCTGCGCGGGGCGGGGCTGGCGTACGCGAGTGGAGTATGTAACGGGCTCAGCAGGGAAGGGGACAAAAGGTGACGCGCCAGCAAATGTGGGCCTGGCCTCAGTGTGAGGCCGGGGCACCGGCTTGTAAGAAGTAGAGGCAGCGTCAGCAAAGGAAGCGTGCAAAAGAGGCAACGAGGTGGCAAGAGAGGTCAGTGGCCCAGAAGTGTGGACAGACGCCACGACGCTCTCGGAGAATACGGCGGCTGTGGAGACAGAGGACTCTACCGCTGGGGCGGAACTGTGTGGACCAAAAGGCGCAATCCCAGCGGAGATCATGCTAGCCATGGTCTCCACGACCGCGGCAAACGAGGGCGCTCCACTCTCGACAAAGGTCGGCGGGCGCTCGGGGAGTGCGGAGCAAAGAGGCTCCACGGACAGAGGGCCAGAGGTGGCAGCGGGAGTGGTGGGGACAGCCTCGGAAGTGGTGACAGTGGTGGAAGTGGGCTCAGCAAAAGTACTCTCGACACTGACAGAGGTGGGGACAGAAGTGTCAGGAGCAGTGGAAACGTCAGGAACAGGCTGAGGGGCCACAGGGTCGACGGGGTCGGCAGCAGGCTCGGCAGGGTGTGCAGCAGGGTCTGCGGGAGCAGCAGCGTGGGCAGCGTGGGCCCGCTCGGCCTCCTCGGCCTCGAGCACGTACGCAGCGGGGATGATGACATCCATCGCTGGGAGCCAGCCAACGTGGGCCGGTGCAATCTGGGTCCGAGCTGGGCTCGGGAGAATCATGTAGTCGGCACCGAAAGGGCCGTGCAACCAGACCCAATGACGCTCACCATGCGGACGCAGCATCTTCATCCGGGCCATAACGTCTATCGACAAGGAAGTGGGGCCCGGAACGCGTCGCAGGTCGTCAGGTAAGTCCTCGCCGGTCATCATGGTAAGCAGGGTGATCAGACCGTCGCAGCATATCGGTGAGCGAGCGCCCACCGACACAATGATACGATCTAAAAACCAAGCCGCAATGTCGATCACGACGGCGGGGACAAGCTCATCTCCATCCCTAGATAGAGCTCTGGGACGTGTCATCGCGTAGAGCATGTAAAGCTCTGGCGTAGATGATTCGGGTTCAATATTACATATTTAACCCCCCATTTAGCCCTATTTTGTGCTCACATGATGCTACATTGCTCTCTAGTACATACGTATTTTCTACACATTTATTTATTAGAGAAAACACTTAATTTGAGCACAAAACAGCATTTAACGACATAATTCTGCACTTTTTATATTTTTCCTAGCACCGTCTCGATCTCACGATTCCAACGACTATTTATTTGTATTTTTCTGAGACCTGTGCTAATTACTGTGTATTTTTCAGTGCAGAATACCATTTATTGGAAATAAATTAATTACGCACGAATATTGGCGGCCACGCGGCAGCATCTCGCTAATTCCCGCATCATCCTACGGCGTACAACGAGCGGCGACGTGGAATATTTTCAACCGTTGGATCTCAATCCAACGATCGTAAGCGCGAGGCAGCGGCAGCTGAAGCGGGCACACGTGGCGTGATCCGCACCGTCCCCGCTCGATCCGACGGCTAAGTTCATCCCCGCGTTTTGAAACGAGGAGCGACTGAAGGGCCGTTGGATCTCGATCCAACGGCGGAGCGTTTCTCCCGCTGCGATAACGTGGAGAGCGGAGCAGGCGTAATACGTGAAGACGTGGCGTCACCTGGCCCGTCGTTTCTCAATCCAACGGATGCAAATCAACGACGACGCGGAGAATTCGGCATCGTCAGATCGCGATCGAACGGTCCCTGTTAACCCCGAGACGAAGTCGGATCCGTTGAAGCGGATGCGGGTTGCGCACGACATTTAAAGCGCTACGTGGCATCACGTGAAGCAATCCCGCTTTGGATGAGCGGTCGAGAATTGCCCCGCTCGAGATCAGCGGTCCAGATCGATTCGGGTGCGAATTTATTGCGGGTGTGAACCCGTTAAGCAACCCAAACCCGCAATCTTATTATATAAGCGTATTTAGGGTTTTTTGGGCGTATTCAAGCAGATTGGGGCGTATTTTGGGCGTATTGAAGGCTCTAGAAGCCGTATTTTCCCCCTGAAAAATTCTGTAAAATTCCAGAGGCTTGTTTCTAATTTTCAGAGAGTTTTGAAGACTTTTCAGAGAGATTTGGTGATATTCTCTTCAACTTTAGCTTGTATTTGGGTGTTTTAGCTTGTATTTTGCCTCTAAACTTCCGTATTTTGCTATTAAACCTATGAATTCTGATCTGAAACTTGTTTATTCTGATATTATGAGTAGCTAAATTGTTATTGTGCATGGTATGGAGTAGTTAGGTGATATGATTCGTGTTTATTTGGTTGAAATTCCTTGTGCTTAATCGTTAAACGTCGCTAAAATTGTAATCGTTGTTCGTAAATCGACTTTTTTAGATTCCAAAAGAATTAATTAAGTTGATGATCGCCCCAAAAGGGTGAGTTTTGATCTCCCCAAAAGGGAGTTTCATATCGTAGTTTTGATCTCTCCAAAAGAGAGTTTCATATCGTATTATAATCTTAGCGACGATCTTTTTGAATATTGTGTTTGAACCCCCAAAAGGGCATCTTCCGGTGAATTGCTCCCAAAAGGAGAATTCATTGAGTTATATTAGGTATTTTCCGGTGAATTGCTCCCAAAAGGAGAATTCATTGCGTTATACCTATCAACCAAATTAATACGAATCGTTGACCCTAACGAACCCATACCATGTGCAAACTTTTTATATATATTTTCTTACACGTATTTCCTCGTTCAACACCATTCACATCATCACCTAAAGTGGTTAGTTTCTTTTCGTAGGATTTCTATTTGATTTAAATTGTGGTTGCAACAGATTTCTTCCCGTGGATTCGACACCTGGACTCCCAGGTTTTACTACTTGTACGGACTCTTGCACTTGAGAGAGAGCACCTTTTCGGTCCCACCAAGTTTTTGGCGCCGTTGCCGGGGAGGAATGGTTTGTGACTACAGTTTATTTCATTTAGAGGACCTTCGGTGAGATCTTTCCACTTTATTGTACATAAACTTTTTTTTTATAATTTTATTTTAATTTTTAAAAAATGGAATTTATGAACTTCTATTGCACGAACAATCTTTATGATGCACGATATGCTAATGCACACAAACATAGAATGGAAAAGCTCAAAATTGTTAATTTTAATCAAACTGATTGTGAAACTTTCTTTCAGGCCTGGAGGAGGTTCACAGACATTATATCGAGCTATCCGCAGCATGGGTACACAAATGAAGAGCTTATGGCGTTCTTCCTAGATGGCCTACAACTGCAGCTGCAGGAATTATTGGGAAGCATGACGCCGACAGTGGCGTGGGAATACATGGAGTCTCTGCAAGAAAACGAAGAAACCGTGGAAGAGACTTCAGAGAGCGATTCAACGGAGCCTTCGTGCCTCGATCAAGAAGAGCAAAGCGTAGACGTACCTTTGCAATCCTTGAAAGAGGAAGCTTACCAGACTATTCAGACACAAGAGGCCACATCCCATCAATTCCAGGAGAATTTCCTTGCTCGGAGTCGGCAGATTCAAAATTCCATTGAAAATCTTGATTTGATTGCCGCTTGCTTAGAAAAAGGTAATACTTTTGAAACTCAATTTAAAAAATCTCATACGAGTTTATCTTCTATTGCAGGGACATCGAGCGAGCCATGTCACGCTGAGGGCACGAATATAAATATCCACATGGCAGAAAGTGTGTGCAAAAGAGAGGACGAGCTAGCAATTTTGGATGAACGAGAGGAGGAGACATCTAGGGACAAGGGTTTTGAGATTATCGCCATGGAGTCAGAACCATTCCCTCTTCCAGTTTTGTCCCAAAATCATTTATCCCTCTCCCCAACGATCGAGCATCGTACAGATAGTAGTGCATATCTTTCAGGGAGTAGTCGTCAACTTATTTTAATTTCTTTCACTTATTTTGATGACTACATTTGGAATAATTTTATTTCGAAGAATTTTAAACTAAAATGGATTGACGTGACTCATCTCTTGCAGGATATATGTGGACATCTTATAGAGATGCTGAGAGTTACGTTGCTGGGATCCAGTTTAGTCGTTGGAGGAAGAATAATCGCCGAGGAGCACAAAGAGCAAATTGAACAACTTCCTCCACCATCAAAGATTCGGGATCCGCCATTTGATCACGGTGTGTTCTTTCCAGTAGTGTAGTTTTTATATGCTTTCTAGGTTGCTTGCTTGAATAAACTCGTACCTCTTCCGACATTGAGGACAATGTCCATCTTTAGTTGGGGGGTGTGTATGAGACCTTAGGATTTTTTTGAGAAGAATAAATCACCAAATCTCATCTTTTAAAACTCCTTCCTATGCCTCAAATGCGGATGATTATACGTTAATTGAGTTCTAAAAACTGTTTATGGCTTGATTAATTATTTTTCCTTCATGGAATTGCCGTTAATATGCTATACCTGAAAATTTTCAATTTCCATGATTAATATCTCGAAATAGTTCGAATATATTTCATGCATGCTAATGTGATGAAAAAGCTTAAGTATACACGATTCATTAGAATAGTTTTCAAGTTGAAGAGGAATTTGGCCATGGTCGTTAATGTTTATGTTTGAAAAAAAAATGGGTGTTGAGTTGCTTACAAAGAAAGAAAAAAAAAGAGAATGAAAAGAATGAAAAATGAACGATGAAAAATGAATGAATAAGTATGTCACTAATAAATAACTTGGTTGGCTCGAGTAGTACAGTCCGAGGGGTCCTTCTTGGCCTAATGCCCTATTATCGTCTGATTTGGGAGCCATTGACCGGAAACTCACTCATTTGATGGAGCGATCCAAGTTATACTTTTTTCTGCGAATGTTGCTTGATGCGCGTTACGCGGAACGAATAAAAGAAAAGAAATGGTGAATATACTAAGCTACTTCAATACCCATGTCTTGGATGATTATTTTGATAGGCCAATTCCTTGGAAATGAGAAAACTAGGACATAACGACGTGTTATACTTTCGCTTGCGCAAAACGATGCTTGCATGTTATTTATTCACACTAAATTAGAGAAAATATCATGTGATTGATTTTGTTCATGGATGTGTATATTGATGGTCAAGATCATGTTGGAATGCGTATTATTGAGCCATGCCATGAGCGATTTGAAAGAACTTATTGTTTATTACTCATCCGTATTTATCGCTATTTTTGCTAGAGACTAGCAAATCGCTAGTTGGGGGGTGTGATTCGGGTTCAATATTACATATTTAACCCCCCATTTAGCCCTATTTTGTGCTCACATGATGCTACATTGCTCTCTAGTACATACGTATTTTCTACACATTTATTTATTAGAGAAAACACTTAATTTGAGCACAAAACAGCATTTAACGACATAATTCTGCACTTTTTATATTTTTCCTAGCACCGTCTCGATCTCACGATTCCAACGACTATTTATTTGTATTTTTCTGAGACCTGTGCTAATTACTGTGTATTTTTCAGTGCAGAATACCATTTATTGGAAATAAATTAATTACGCACGAATATTGGCGGCCACGCGGCAGCATCTCGCTAATTCCCGCATCATCCTACGGCGTACAACGAGCGGCGACGTGGAATATTTTCAACCGTTGGATCTCAATCCAACGATCGTAAGCGCGAGGCAGCGGCAGCTGAAGCGGGCACACGTGGCGTGATCCGCACCGTCCCCGCTCGATCCGACGGCTAAGTTCATCCCCGCGTTTTGAAACGAGGAGCGACTGAAGGGCCGTTGGATCTCGATCCAACGGCGGAGCGTTTCTCCCGCTGCGATAACGTGGAGAGCGGAGCAGGCGTAATACGTGAAGACGTGGCGTCACCTGGCCCGTCGTTTCTCAATCCAACGGATGCAAATCAACGACGACGCGGAGAATTCGGCATCGTCAGATCGCGATCGAACGGTCCCTGTTAACCCCGAGACGAAGTCGGATCCGTTGAAGCGGATGCGGGTTGCGCACGACATTTAAAGCGCTACGTGGCATCACGTGAAGCAATCCCGCTTTGGATGAGCGGTCGAGAATTGCCCCGCTCGAGATCAGCGGTCCAGA
>JAULAV010009436.1:0-20007 GCA_030789695.1 Scilla litardierei
GACCCTCTTGCCGTGTGCACGCTCAACCCAACCACAAACCCCAAGACAAGACAAGACATGACACCAGTACAAGGGATCACTCGCTCTAGCTTGGCGAGTGCCCTATTGCCCGCAGGCTGAGAATCCGTACAAGGGATCACTCTCTCTAGCTTGGAGAGTGCCCTATTGCCCTCGGGCTGTGTATCAGTACAAGGGATCACTCTCTCAACTTGGAGAGTGCCCTATTGCCCGCAGGCTGTGAATCAGTACAAGGGATCACTCGGCGAGTGCCCTATTGCCCAGCGGGCTGTGCAAGACAGGACGTGACGTGACACGACAGGAAGGGTTATTCTAGGGTGTCCACACACACGCACACACAAGATAGCCCTACAGCATTAAAAGTTGTTGTTGTCAGGCTCAGACTTCTTCGTCAAGTCTGAGCCGTCAGGAGTCGTCCCAGACGCTATCATTTCACGTCCGGTTCTATACATTCACAGTCTAACAGTTCTAGCAACCTAAGACCAAAGCACGGTCAAAAACGCAAGTGGGTACACTTGCCTGAAATGACGAGTGTGTCGTCCTCTCGAAGCGTCTCGTCCAAGCGTCTCGTCCGCAGAAGTCCATCTGAAATATCGCCACGGCGTCGATGTCAGGTCCCAAATTCATCAAATCCTATTAAGGTTCGTTTCTAGGTTTTCGGGACTATCCTATTCGTCAAAAGTCGCTTTTTGATGTTTCAGCCTAATCGACGATCTATCCTATGTGCACAGTCAAATTAGTCCGTTCGTCGATTTTCTATGTTCGTACAACGTTTTACAGGAGCTGGAAAGTAAATTTAGTTCAAGTTGACGGTTTTTAGTTTAGGTTTCAGTCAGCTATTGTGGGGGTTTCTACGAGTTTCGGGGAACCAACCTGAACCGGAGTTTGTTGTAGATTGGATGTCGGGTCTGATCAGAGAACTCCTCAGCTTCAGATCTGGTCCTCGCACGTCTCTCCAAAAGTTCGAACTTGCGACGAAGGCCTACGACGTGTCGCAACGTCATAGACGGCAAATCCGCAAAGTGGCACGTCCAAGTGGGGCCCACAGCAGTGCTAGGGGTCCAAGGGGGCCCACAACACCTCAGGAGCACTTGGGGGGCCCACCACAGAAGTTGGTGTGGGAGAAACCCACTTGCGACGAAGTTCGGTCGGTCGGGCTTGGTCAGTGCGGGGGTTCCTCTCAGTCAGACCGAGAGGAGCTCTCGGTCGGACACTGAGCAGCGCAGCGGGGTTGGGAGCTTGGGCGGTGCGAGGGATTTTGTCGGTCAGACCGACAGATCCCGTCGGTCGCAGTGGGCGGGCCAAGTTGCAACGTTGCAACTTGCAACGAGGCGGAGCGGAGTGCGGGTGCGGGGCGGCCTCTCGGTCGCTGCGGGCGGACCCACCGGTCGGGCGATTGGCGATGCGGAGCGGAGCGGTGCTGGCGGCTGTGCGAGGAAGTCTCTCGGTCAGACCGAGAGAGAGCCTCGGTCGGAGCGGGCGACAGCGGGGGGGGGGGGCGATGCAGCGGGCTGTGCGAGCGGCGATGCGGGGGCTTGCTCCGGTCGTGCGCTGGGAATTGCGGGGGTGAGCTCCGGTCGTGCACGTTGCGATCGTCGCAACGTTGCGACGAAGCTTTGGAAGAGGAAACGGCGGCTAGGGTTTTGAGCAATGACGAAATAACTTTGCCTAGGGCTAATTTAAATAGGTTAGAGCTAGGGTTAGGGTTAGGGTTCGGAAAAAAACTTTATTAAAATAATTTAAAATAATTAATTTAGTTAAAATTACTCTCCTCTCCCTCACGCGAAATGGGTGCGGCCAAAAATTCTAAAATTTTGCCTAAAAATTCCTTAATACGTTATTATAATATAGGAATTTTATTGTAATTAAAACTTTTATAAAAATAGGTTTTAAAATTATTTAAAACTTTCAAAAAAATGGAAAATAGGTCAAATTAAGTCCAAAAATTGTAAAATAATTCTGGGGTGTTCGGGACAACTAAAGAAAGAGCGTGGAGAAGACGGATCTAAATTTCAACGTCGAGGGACGAACCTAAAAATAGAAACGTCTCGCGTCAAAACAGAAAGTCGCGACGTCACGTCAAATAAGTTAGTATCGCGGAAGAACGACTCGAGATATATCGTTCTAAAGTTGTTCCACAATCTAATACTTTCAGAGACGATCACGACGACATATCACACAAAAACGTTCAAAAACAAATAAAGTCTAAAATAAACACGTGCACGATCAAAAGCACGTGCACGAAGAAGGTACGATAGAAACAGGCCGTTACAATGACCGTGTGTCGTTTGATCACAAGAAGGTGGCCAGTTTGACCTACGGTCGACGACAATAAGGTCGTTCAGTAGCAAGAGGTTAGCCCCTCGGCTTACGGATGATAACGATAGTGTGTCGTTCCATTATGAGGGGGTGACCCCTTCGACTTACAGCCAATGATGATAGTCGTTCAGTAGCATGAGTGTGACCCCTCGACTTACGGCTGATGACGATAGTGGGTTGTTCGGTTGAGAGGGGATGCCCCCTTTGACTTACGGTCGACGACGATAGTGGGTCGTTCAGTTGTGAGGGGGTGTCCCTTTCGACTTACGGTTGATGATGATAATCACTCAGTGGCATGGGTGTGACCCCTCGACTTACAGATGACAATGATAATGGGTCGTTTAGTTGCGAGGAGATTGCCCCTTTGACTTACGGTCGATGAAGATAGTGGGTCATTCGGTTGCAAGGGGATGTCCCCTTCGACTTACGATTGATGACGATAGGGTCGTTCAGTGGCGATAGGTTGGCCCCCTCGGATAAAAACTGACAACGATCGTGTGTCATTTGGTTGCAAGGAGTGGCTACTTTGATTTTCAATCGACGATAATATGGTCGTTTAGTGGCAAGAGGGTGGCCCTCAGCTTACGGCCGACGATGATAGTGTGTTGTTCGGTTGCGAGTGGATGGACCCTTCGACTTACGACCTACAACGATACCCCCTCTGACCTACGGCGGATGATGATAGGGTCGTTCAGTGGCAAGAGGTTGGCCCCTCGGCTTACGGCTGATGAGAAAGTGTGTCATTCGGTTGTGAGAGGGTGGCCCCTTCGACATATGTTCAACGACAATAGGGTCACTCAGTGGCGAGAGGTTGACCCATCGGCTTACGGTTGACAACGACAGTGTCTTGTTTGGTTGTGAGGGGGTGGCCCCTTTGACCTACGGCTGACGATGATATGGGAATTCAGTGGCGAGAGGGTGGCCCACGGCTTATGGCTGACGACGACAGTGTGTCGTTCGGTTGCAAGGGGTGGCCCCTTCGCCTTATGGCTGACGACGATATTGGATCACTCTCATCAAGACAATATGTGTAGGGAGGAGCTTGGCTCATCTAAACTTTTCCCTAAGGAAAGGATCATCAAGAGAAGAAACGTTTTTGATAGATTAGTTGAGCATTAGATGGGGTAATCCTCTTGAGACATAAGAATCATAAATGTCTTACTGAGAAAATGTTTTTTTGAAGAAAAACAAACTTTATTCTTTTAGAAAGTTTGAACATTTTGAAACAAAGGGAAAGCATATATGCGTTTTTATTCTACTTGGAGCTATCTTCGTCCGACGCTATTTGCTAAAGAGCTTTAATCAACCACCTTGGTGGCTAGCAAACCTATCATTGGCCCTTTTCATTTCTGCTTCGAGGTTCCTTCTTTTTTTGTGGTTCGTCACCAGGCTTCTTTGGATGACCATGCTTGACCAGGACATCAATCTCCTTCTTGAGGGTCCAGCAATCATCGATATCATGCCCGTGATCGATGTGATACCTGCAGAATTTGAGGTCTTCTCTTTTTTCATATTTGTTCTTTTTAACAGGCTCATTGACAAGTCCTTCTCGTTGGGCGTATGCCAATACTTCTGCCTTAGGGGCATTGGTCTTCATATAGGCATCTTTAACAGGGCGCTCCTTATTCCGAGGACTCTTGTCTCTTTGTCTCCGATCTCGTAGCTTTTGTCAGAGGCTTCCTCAGGGTTGTGCATCTCACTTTGTTTCCTCTCGACACTTAGGAGTGTCGTTCTTTGCAGCTGCGAGTGCTTCTTATGAAGCCATAAAACGATTCGTCATATTAAACAGCTCAACGAGATCGTTTGGCAGGAATTGATGCAAGGACTTCAATAGATCTTTATTCCGGACCACTTGGGTGAGGGCTCCAATGACAGTAGCCTCGGGGGTGTCCTCAACTTCTAGCCTTTCATCGTTGCAATGCTTAATGAAGTCACGATTTAATTCTCGTTCACCATGCTTTAAAGTAAAGAGATGAGAGGACTTTCACTTAGGGCATCTTCCAGCAACAAATTGACTGCAAAAAGGTCAGACAAATCATCAAATGACTCGATGCTATCATCGGGCAGTCTATTGTACCATCCATCTATCGCTTTTGTAAGCATGGTTTGGAAGGCCCGACAGAGGTATGGCTCGTCGACTCCATGGATTTCCATCACACTTTGGTATTTACGGACGTGTTCCCATGGGCCCCCGATGCCGTCGTATATCTGCAGAGATGGCATCTTGAATTTGGAAAGCAGTGGATCGGACAGGATGTTCTCCTTTAGAGGAGTCTGCCGGTTAGTAGGAAGAGTGAGTGTGGCTCGCTCCTTCTCGCGTTGTTGGTGAGTGACTCTAAAAGAACGGACGTGGCTTTCTTCCATCTCCTTTCTCTTTATGCCAGCTACAAATCCATGTGGACTGCGACCTTAAGTGAATTGATCTATTACCTGGTCTAAAATGCTGCGATGGATCGCTCTTTGGTGGAGGAGGGCCCAGGTCTCCATTGTGCCCCGAAGCACAGTTGTTATTCCACATCTCTCCATTCAGTTGAGATGTAGGAGTCGCATTGAGCTGCAAGTTCTCTTGTCGCTCAGGCCTTTGCTCGCCTAACCTTAGGTCTCTGGGAGTGGTTCGCTCCCTTACGTGCGTTTGAGTTGGATTAGGAGGCTGATGCTCCTCGTCAGCCTGTTGTGGGTGCCATATGCTCTGTTGCACAGCAGCGGCTAAATAGTCAGGCTTTCTTCCTCCTCGTCATCTCTCGGCCAGTCGCCTGTCAAAGAATGTACAGTCGCCTGTTGGTTTAACAGACGACTGTCTTTGCTTCATCAGTCGACTGTCCACGTGGTAAGTTACCGTTATGAATTCTCACCTACCCTTGCTGACTGTGCAACAGTCGACTGTGGATTGTTCAACAGTCGATTGTCGTGAGTTCAGATTATATCCGTTGAGATTTTTCTCACGGATTTCGATTGGGTTTTTGCCTAAACTGTTTTGTGGATTTGAGAAAGCTATAAATAGAGCTTCTACTATTTCATTGGAAGCTTACTCATTCATTGCAAAATCCTTCAAGCTTTCATTTACAAAGATCAAAGCTTTCAAATCCAAAGCCCTAAGTATTTCCATATCTTGTTCTCTTGCTCTCCAACCTAGAACCAAAGATTGATCTTCTAGGCAATTGGTGCAGTCAAGAGAAAGGGCTTTTCTCCTCTCTTCCAAGAGAGTTCTTCAACACACATCACACTTCTCCTTCAAGTTCTACTTCAAGGCATAGGTGATTGTAAGTGTTTCTTTCAGATTTCATAACTTCTTTATTTGAATTGTGCTCTCGGTTGTGAGAGTGGTTTTTTCTTGCTCCCTGGTTGTGGGAGTCAAGGACATCGATTGTATTTGATTGCACTTGTAGGGTTGCTACAAGTGGGTTTTAAGGAAACCTCAAGTTAGGGTTCTAACTTGAGTATCCGGTGGTATCCGGGTGGTAGGGACATAGGATTATCAGGAACAAGTCGGGAGTTGACTTGGGTAATCCGAACCCTTGAAACATATCTACGTATGCGTGTGTTTCTCTTTGGGTTGTTTTTCTATTCCGCACTAATTGTTGGATTGCATTTTATTTGGCGTAAATTCCTTTTAAATTTGCATAAACACTATTCAACCCCCTTCTAGTGTTTTACCCATAGACATGATCCTTACAATTGGTATCAAAGCACAAGGTTTTATCTATGGCATCCAACATCAACAATGTTCCTCCTCCGCCTATGTACAACAATCACGACCGTGATGGAGCATCCACACTTTTCGAAGGTCAATATACGGTTCGTCCTCCACGTTTCAATGGTACTAAGTTTGGCTATTGGAAGTGTAGGATGGAGACATTCCTTCGGAGTGCTTCTCTTTGGAGAACTCTCCACAAGGAGTACGTCGAGCCCTCCGAAGATGATTACGAGAAATGGATGACTTCCGAGAAGTCTGCCGAAGTCAACAACGCTAAAGCAATGAACGCTCTTCATTGTGCATTGGACCCGAATGAGTTCAACAAGATATGCACATGTAAGAGTGCATATCAAATTTGGAACCATCTCATCGTTACCCACGAGGGAATGAATAAGGTAAAGCTTTCAAAGTTATATGTTGCCGTGCAAAACTTCGACTTGTTTCACATGCAGGAAAATGAGAGCATTGCGTCGATGTACGGACGCGTTACCGACATCACAAACGAATTGGAAGCCCTTGGCCAAATTTACACCGAACCTGAAAAGGAAAAGAAGATCATCATGGGGATGACCTCCAAATGGGAAAGACGAGCAATCGTCATTGAGGAGGTCAATGACTTGAAGAACTACACCATGGTGAATCTCATCGGGACTCTTATGTGTTACGAAGTAAGACGGGATAACTGATTGAAGATTCGAGCCATGATAAATCCCTCGGAGGCCAAGAAGAAAGCCTTGGCTTTCAACGCCAATTCATCATCCTCTGAAAGTGATGAATCCAAGAACGAGATGGATTTGGGTGAAATGGCCCAAATGGCGAAGAAGTTCCAACGCTTCTTCCGCAAAGGTAAATTTCCCTCCAACAAACATTTTGAGTCTACTAATGCTACTTCCTCTCTTTGTTATAAGTGTAATAAGACAGGGCACATCAAGAGGGATTGCCCAATGCTAAACAATAAAGAAAAGTGGAAGGCACCAAAGTACCACAAGTCCAACAAGAACAAGAAAGACAAGAAGAAAGGACTCGTCGTTACCTTTGATGACTCAAGTGATGACTCATCAAGCGATTCCGATGATGAGAAGGGTGAGCGCCCACATGTGCATCATGGCACTTGAAGACCCACTCTCGGATGAGAGTGATTCCGATACGGATAACACCGAGGTAACAATGGATGAACTTCACATAGCTAATGAAGAACTATTTGCTAAATACCAATCTTTAATGTTAGATACTCTAGCTTAAAGAAATCAAAAGTTAGCAAGTCATCCATTCCTTGCATTACCAACAATGACACCATTGTTGATACGTTAACCCTTGAGAAAGCAAACTTAGCTTCTCAAAATGTCACATTGAGAGATGAGGTGAATTCCCTCAAATCTCAACTAGATCAAACACATCGCATGGATAATAGTGATCTAGTTACACGCCACACACAATTGGGATTAGAGAATGATTCTCTTAAAACCCAAGTGCACGAGCTCAAAGCACGGGTGTCCACTTTGGATACCAACATTTCTTCTTTAAAGGAGAAATATGAGCTCATGTCCTCCCGTATTGTGAGATTCAATAAGGGACAAGGACAATTGGATGATTTGCTTGCAAATCAATTTCCGGCCACACATCGTGTTGGCCTTGGATTTGTAAAGGCAAATGCATCTAATGCTCGCACCTCCTATAGTTGTGTCACTATAGATTTTGTGAGGCCTTCCTCTGATGCATCCACAAGTGGTGTCAAAGACACTAAATGTAGCAATCCTACCAAGAATGTCACCACATCACCTTCTCTTCCTTTTGGCAAGAAGCCCACTAAGGGTGGAAACCAAAAGCAAGGCCATACTTATATGTACACTAATACTCATCCACGTAGGAAACATCCTACTTCACAAGTGGATAATCATGACACATTTTATGCTCTGCACCCACGGACACGTACACAACCACACATGAGAAATACTCATGTACGTGCTCCCACACACCCATATGCTCATACGCATCATTCTTTCATGTATGCTAATTCTCCACATGTCATGCATGATCAATATGCTTCATATAATATGCATGTTTCCAAGAATACATATCATCCTAGAATGTACAATGCATATCCTCCACCACATCTTTATGCTAGAAATCATGTTCCTAAGAAGCACGCACCACATAGAAATCCAACACATATGCATGCAACTAGGAATAGGACTTTCAAGATGTACACTATTTGGGGTCCTAAGAACACTAGTCTAAATGATAGGAATGCGTATGTTGATTCCTACTTTCATGATGTAATTAGAAATAGTAACTATGTTAGGAAGCGGAAGTCCACTGGGACTTGGCTTCCAAAGGGCTAATCCCCTTGGACCCAACAAACATTGGGTACCATAAGCTTATGGTATATTATATAGGTACCCAAGAGAAAGAAGAAGAGCAATAAAAGTCTTATTAGCTCTAAAGGGAAAGGATGGATTCTTGATAGCGGTTGCTCCAAACACATGACATGAGATCCCTCATTGCTCTCCGAAGTGATTAGCATCAAAGATGGTGCAACGGTCACTTTTGGAGGTAATCAAAAGGGAACCATCATTGGAGTAGGTATCGTTGGTAATCCTACCAAACCCCTAATTACTAATGTTTATCTTGTTAGTGGTTTATGTCACAACCTCATTTCCATAAGTCAACTTTGTGACAAAGGTTACAAGGTTAACTTCGGAGAAGGATTGTGTACTATTGTTGATTGTGATTCAAATGTTTTATTTTCCGGTATTAGGCGTAAAAATATTTATTATTTAAGCTTGCCTAAAACCGTAGAACATTGCTTAGTTGCTAACACAAGTGAACAAGTATTATGGCATCGTCGTTTTGGTCATCTTCACTTCAAGCACTTATATAAGTTAGCTAAGCATGATCTAGTCAAAGGTTTTCCTAAGATTGTTTTTAATAAGAAAAACTTTTGTGATTCATGTCAAAGAGGTAAACTAAGTAAATCTTCATTTAAGCTTAAAGAAGGGATTACTTCTAAGAGGCCCCTAGAACTTCTTCATCTAGATTTATTTGGGCCAACTAGAACCGCTTCTTTAGGTAATGCTCATTATGGACTAGTTGTCGTTGAGGACTTTTCTAGATTTACTTGGGTTTCATTCTTAACTAATAAGAATGAAGCTCATGAAGAGTTTACCAAATTTGCAAAGAAGATTCAGAATCTTTTAGGATCCACCATTATCACTATTTGTAGTGAACATGGAGGAGAATTTGAGAATAAGTCTTTTACTAAATTTTGTGATGACTCCGAGATAACTCATAACTTTTCCTTTCCTAGTGCACCACCACAAAATGGTGTTGTAGAAAGAAAGAATAGGACTCTTTTTGAGTGTGCTCGCACTATGCTCCATGATAGTCATTTAGGACTACAATTTTGGACAGAAGCGGTGCACACTGCATGCTATGTGCTCAATAGGATCCTAGTGAGACCCCGAACAAAAAAAACTTGTTTTGAGTTGTTTTATGATAAAAAGACTCAAGTGAAATATTTTCGTGTCTTTGGTTCAAAATGTTTTATAAAGAACACCTTTGGTAATTTAGACAAATTTGAGCCAAGATCCGATGAAGGAATTTTTGTTGGATATTCCACACGTAGCAAAGCCTACCGGATATACAACAAAACTTCTTCAACGATTGAGGAATCACTTCACGTATCTTTTTATGAAGATTTTGACTTTCCTCATGTTGATGACGATAATGTAGAGATTCTTTGTGACTCTCTTAATAATGTTAAGATTAATGATAATATTGTTGAGACTAACACTTCTAACGAAGTTGTTGAAGTTGTTCCTAGTGATCCAGGTTTACCCAAAGCTTATCCAACCGTTCGCAACCATCCCCATAACCAAATTATTGGAGATATTGGTGTGGGTGTTCGAACGAGATCAAGAATTGAAGAATTCTCCCATTGCGCATTCGTCTCTACCATTGAGCCAAAGAACATTCAAAAAGCTTGTGAGGATAGCTCTTGGTTAGTGGCAATGGAAGAAGAACTAGCGCAATTCGAGAGAAATGAAGTTTGGGAACTTGTACCTCTTCCAAGTGGTCACCAAGCTATTGGGACCAAATGGATCTTCAAGAACAAGACGGATGAAAACGAGGTAATCACACGGAACAAAGCAAGGTTAGTAGCTCAAGGCTACCGGCAAGAGGAAGGTATTGATTTCGAAGAATCCTTTGCCCCTGTAGCTAGATTAGAAGCTATTAGGTTTCTTTTATCTTTTGCATCCCATAAGAATTTTAAATTATTTCAAATGGATGTTAAAAGTGCATTTTTAAATGGATTTGTAAATGAAGAAGTATATGTTTCTCAACCTCCCGGTTTTATTCATGAGAAATTTTCAAACCATGTTTTCAAACTTAAGAAAGAGTTGTATGGATTGAGACAAGCTCCTAGAGCTTGGTATGATCGCCTTAAGACCTTTCTTTTGAATTTAGGTTTTAAAATGGGAGAAGTTGATTCTACACTCTTCATTAAAGATTATGAAAATGACATTCTTTTGATTCAAGTTTATGTAGATGATATTATTTTTGGTTCTACTAACTTTAATCTTTGTCAAGAATTTTCCAAGTCTATGAAGGATGAGTTTGAGATGAGCCACATGGGAGAGCTCACCTACTTCCTTGGATTGCAAATACGACAAATGGAGAATGGCACTTTCATACATCAAACAAAGTACACATGAGAGCTTATTAAGCGATTCGGGATGGAATCGTCTTCAAGCAAAAGGACTCCCATGAGTACTACTACTCATCTACACAAGGATGAAAGCGGAAAAGATGTAGACGTTCGTCTATATCGAGGTATGATCGGTAGCTTACTTTACTTAACCGCTAGTAGGCCCGATATCATGTTTTCCGTATGTATATGTGCTAGATATCAAGCAAGACCTAAGGAGTCACACTTGATTGCGGTTAAACGAATATTTCGTTATCTCAATCAATCCCTAGATTATGGGTTACTTTACCTTAAGTCTAGCACGTATGAGTTAATCTCATATAGTGATGCCGACTTTGCCGGATGCAAGTCCGACAGGAAAAGTACTAGTGGCACATGCCATTTCTTAGGAAATTCCTTAGTTTCTTGGTTCTCTAAGAAACAGAATTCGGTGTCATTATCCACGACTGAAGCGGAATATATTACCGCAGGTCTTGCATGTGCACAAGTTCTTTGGATGAGACACACTCTTAGTGACTATGGTGTCAATTGTGATACTTGCCCTATCATGGTTGATAACCAAAGTGCTATTTGTCTTTCCAAGAATCCGGTACACCACTCCCGTACCAAACACATAGACGTGCGACACCATTTTGTAAATGATCATGTAGCTAAGAAGGACATCATCTTAGAGTACATTGAAACCCAAAAACAAATTACCGATATCTTCACTAAACCTCTTAAAGAAGATTCATTTGTGAGGTTGCGTGGAGAATTGGGAATTATGGGTGAATCTGAAATCTAGAAGCTCAATTCTCATGCTATAACTCCTTATTGAGCTCATATTCTTGATTGTCTTTCTTCATGTGCGTTATTGTTTTATGAGATTAAGAAAGGCAATTGTGACTTATTTGATATCATGAGTTTTCGAAGTTGATTGGAGTAATTTGTGTTTCAATGGATTTATTGTTTTCATAATGATTTTAAGATGTATTTGTGATTAGAGTATAGGTCATATGGTGAGTGTTCTTATTCTCTGGAATTCTATCTCACTGTGCATTTTTGGACCAGGACAGACGACTGTTTTTCTTTTGACAGTCGACTGCCCTACTCTATATCCTCTATATGAAAATTGATATCTTTCGCACAGCCGACTGATGGCTGTTTTACAGTCGACTGATAGCTTAACAGGCGACTGCAATTTAGTTATCAGGCGACTGTACTCTCTGTCGAATTTTTTACAGTGTTCTCTGTTATGCTTGTGATCTGTATTAATTCTCGGCCAGCCGACTGTTGAGTATATGTCAGTCGACTGTCCAGTGGACAGGCGACTGCATTATACTTGCCAGTCGACTGCCCATCACTCTGAGCTTTAATTTTATCACTTTATACAGTCGACTGACTTTTGTTCTCCAATCGACTGTCTCTTGCTGTGTCGGTTCATATGATTTGATCCGAGCCGTCGATTCCTTGATCCAACGGCTCAGATTGATTTTCCCTATTTTATATTCAGTCGACGCGATCACTCCCTACGTCGATTTTCTCTCTCCTCCGCTTCGACCGTTCAACTTCCCGCTCGTTTCTATCTACAAAAACGATCGTTTTCGCTTCTTCAACCGTCGATCTTCTCCTAATCGTCGTTGTCAATCGTGTTCTACCGTTGTCTTCGATCTTCTTCTCCGCGATCGTCTGTATTCCCTCAGTTGGTTTGATTTCTCTCTCTTGATCTTCATTGTTTCCTTTTGTTGCCTTAGTTTCTCCTTCTCTTGTTTTCATGGCTCCTAAACCTAAGGAAAAAGAGAAGATCGCTTCTAAACAACCTAGTGCTCCTAAGAAAATCATTGCCAAGAGAAAGAAACCCTATAAAGCTCGAACCAAGCATGCCCAGTCACCCGTGCATTCATCTTCGCGGGGTTATTCTCCTTCTTCTTCGTCTAGCGATGCTCAGCCCTTGATTCATCGTCAGCGCAAGCCTACTGGTGTACACATCAGTGAGCCTGCTGCTGAGATCCCTCATGTGTCTCCTTCTATATCCAGTTCGTCTGAAGAGACTCCTGATGTACCCCCCCCCCTCTGATCCCCTGGTTCCCGCTTGCCGAGATGATCTTTGTCTGGCAAAGTTTCACTCTCTCCTAGGGATCAACCTACTTAGGGAGCGGTACATTGCTTTCCCCGCATTCACTGTTGAGAGACTCTCTGACATTCTTTCCGCTACTCACCTGGCCGATCTTTTTCGCTTCACTCAGAGCGAGTCCCCCAAAGCCTACCCATTTCTGGTGAAGCTCTTCTATGCGAACCGCGTTCGCGGTGAGTATTCGACTACCGGCATTCTTGATACTGTCGTCCAGGGCACCCACATTCAGATCACTCCCTCTCTCTTAGGGACTATTCTTAGGATTCCTTCTATCGGTTCCCTCCCCACTGATATCAGCTTTTCCGAGATTAACGATCTTGACCAGTCTGTTCTCCGGGATATGTTTCGAGAGGTTCCTTTAGCTCTTGATTCGGGTGTCAGATCATCCATATTCTATGCACGGGGTTGGGCTGTTCACCTAGTGGTGAAGTCCAACATTCTGTCGAGATATGGATCGTCTGACCAGCCGTCTCAGGATATACTAAAGTGTATGTATGCTATTTTCTCTGGCATGCCCGTGAACTGGGCCGGTGTCCTCCTTGACAGGATGGACAAGGTTGAGTTCACGTCCTCCTCGTCTCACATTCTCTTTGGTGGTCTTTTGACTCGTGTCTTCCGTCACTTTGGTATTGACCTGACTCGTTACGAGCCCATGCCCTTCGGCCCTCTCCTCGATGCTTTTGCGAAGTCAAAGTCCTCTTCGGCTCTGCAGACTGCCTCGAAGAAGAGGAAGACTACTTCAGCTCCATCCTCATCCACTGTGCCACCTGCTGATTTGCCTTCATCATCATCTGCTCCACCATCACAGGATACTCTTTTGGCGATGGTCTCTGGTATCTACAGGCTGCTGTCTCTCTCTCTCTCCTCCATCAGGGAATTCCCTTCCCTGAGGATTTGAGACAGTATCTTCCTCAGCCTCATGTGCCTCCTCAGCCTTCTGGAGTCGTTGAGCCTCTTGGTGTTGCTTCTACACAGGATGCTGCTGCTGCTGCTTCTGTTGCTCCTTCTGACCCTCCTCCAGAGGACACCCTGCTGCTTCAGAGCCTGCTTCCTTGTCCGCAGCCCCTGGAGACGCTCACCCTTAGATCGACGTTATTGAGTGATGTTATTTTGAGTGATGATATATGTTTTGTCTGTGTATGATGGATGATGATGTCTGCGACACTTTTAGATTTGTATGCTGATATACTTTGATGTCGTCATGATGATGTATTTTTTGTTGCTCATGATGTATCTTTTTGGGATGGCCATGTTGATGACCATCCGTTGATGTACTCAGCTGCTTTATATATATATATATATATATATATATATATATATATATATATATATATATATATATATATATATATATATATATATATATGATGTTGCATCACTCTCTTGTGTCACACTATGCTATATTGATTAAATTCTGTGTGATGTATGATATGTTGTCTCTATGTATGCTTCACTCTTCTTGATGTGCTTTTGAGACAATACACGGATTTGATATTGGTTAATTCATGCTCTTTCGTTGATGTGATGAATTTGTGAAAATTATTTTCATTTCGAATATCTAAAATGTTGATATTAGATTTCAATTCCATTACTCACATGTGTATATGATGAGATTTTATGAGTTTTTGATTCGATATATCTTTATACTCCTTGATTGTTGTTAGTTCGTATTTTAGCACTATTATTGTTGTTGTTATTTGCTCCCACCTTTTTGGATAATGCCATAGGGGGAGAGAAATAAACATACAAGATTCATAATGGATGTGCTAAGTATGTTCTAAAGCTTAAATCTAAGATTTTCGTTGCCTTAGATTCAGGGGGAGTAAGATTACAATGAATAGGGATTTCATTTCCTAGATTTCTTGAATTAAATTCATTCATATCTCACTCATTTGCTTCAATTGTTATGTAGATGCTCTAATATTTGTTGACTAACTTGATTGGCATCTATGTAGGGGGAGTAAGTTTTCATTACACATAATTATTTTTCTTTTTGTTTATGTTTGTTTGTCATCATCAAAAAGGGGGAGAATGTTGAGTATTGGATTTCTCCCTTCTTGGTGTTAATGATGAGCAAACATAAATACTTGTGACTAATCCCCTATTTTGCAGTTAATCCATTGCCTAAGCTTACTATGAAGATCAACTAGCAATGGATGACTCACAAACGTGATTGAAGGCAAATGATATGAATTGGATGATCGTAGATTGATGATTGAAGCTCCGTAAAGACTTCAAGCTCATACGATGGAAAGAAGAGATTATTCGTCAATGTAATTTTTCTTTTATCTCTTCTAGTATATAGCTTAGAAGTAGAACTTTGATGGAGCACTCACACACATCTACTTTCGGTCATAGGACATCTCTAGACCTTTGTCCTTTGATCTCAATTCAATTCTCTTTTTGTTTGTGCTAGGATTGTTCATAACAGCCGACTGCCGAACAGTTTATAGTCGCCTGTCTCAAAAATAGTCGACTGTGTTTTGTTCTACAGTTGTCTGTTATGCACTGACTATTACAATGCAGTTTTGGGCCTTCTCTAATTATTTCGCACAGGCTACTGTTGAACGATTCACAGGCACATGTCCTTGTGTCAGTCGAATGTATGTTGTACATCAGCCGCCTGTCTCTCCTTGCCCAAACTATGTTTTGATCTCACTTCTACGGCCAGTCGACTTATGTTGTATATACAGTTGACTGTCTATTAGATCAGTCGATTGTCTATGCTGCAACAGTCGCCTGTCTGTAAATCAATTCTTTGATTCAGCTCTCTGGAAATTTATCATGTTTGTGACAGTCGTCTGTTTAAGGTTATACAGTCGCCTGTTCTGATTAACAGTCGACTGTGTTCCTTGCATCAGTCGTCTATCCTGAATCTTGTGAGATTTCCAGTATTTGTCTAACTTACTCATCTCTCGGCCAGTCGCCTATCGAAGAATGTACAGTCGCCTGTTGGTTTAACAGACGACTGTCTTTGCTTCATCAATCGACTGTCCACGTGGTAAGTTACCGTTATGAATTCTCACCTACCCTTGCTGACTGTGCAACAGTCGACTGTGGATTGTTCAACAGTCGACTGTCGCGAGTTCAGATTATATCCGTTGAGATTTTTCTCACGGATTTCGATTGGGTTTTTGCCTAAACTGTTTTGTGGATTTGAGAAAGCTATAAATAGAGCTTCTACTGTTTCATTGGAAGGTTACTCATTCATTGCAAAATCCTTCAAGCTTTCATTTACAAAGATCAAAGCTTTCAAATCCAAAGCCCTAAGTATTTCCATATCTTGTTCTCTTGCTCTCCAACCTAGAACCAAAGATTGATCTTCTAGGCAATTGGTGCAGTCAAGAGAAAGGGCTTTTCTCCTCTCTTCCAAGAGAGTTCTTCAACACACATCACACTTCTCCTTCAAGTTCTACTTCAAGGCATAGGTGATTGTAAGTGTTACTTTCAGATTTCATAACTTCTTTATTTGAATTGTGCTCTCGGTTGTGAGAGTGGTTTTTGCTTGCTCCCTGGTTGTGGGAGTCAAGGACATCGATTGTATTCGATTGCACTTGTAGGGTTGCTACAAGTGGGTTTTAAGGAAACCTCAAGTTAGGGTTCTAACTTGAGTATCCAGTGGTATCCGGGTGGTAGGGACGTAGGATTACCGGGAACAAGTCGGGAGTTGACTTGGGTAATCCGAACCCTTGAAACATATCTGCGTTTGCGTGTGTTTCTCTTTGGGTTGTTTTTCTATACCGCACTAATTGTTGGATTGCATTTTATTTGGCGTAAATTCCTTTTAAATTTGCATAAACACTATTCAACCCCCCTTCTAGTGTTTTCCCCATAGACATGGTCCTTACAGTGTGATTTGACAATCTTCTAGTTGTCAGTGAATTTGTCTGGCAAGAGATGGACCGTGTTTTAGATATGGAGAATCTTCAGGACCTCCTCCTCACACTGGCTTGTGGGTGGATCAAAGTGACTTAGTGTCTTTGTATTCCAAGTGATACTCTCTGAAGCTTCAGGCTTCTTGGTTTGTAAGCCTAGTTTTGGAAATGATGTTTCATCAAATTCACAGTCTTCTAGACGTGCCTTAAAATGTTTTCCATAAGGGGTTCTAGGAATCTTATTATGGAGGGCGTGTCAAACCCAACATAAATGTCTAGACGACGTTGTGGACCCATCTTTGTCCTTTGTGGTGGTGTTATGGCGACGTATACTGCACAACCAGATATTCTCAAGTGTGAGACAATTGGTGGAGCTCCAAGTGCTAATTGCATTGGAGAAGATGACTGACCTCCAGAAGGTCTTAATTATATTAAGGATGCATCATGCAATATTTCATGACCACATGCATTCACTGGTAACTGGGATTGAAGTAATAATGGACGAGCAATCCATTGCAGTCTCTTAAATAGATATTCTGGTTTTGGGTGTGAACATGCGCTACAGGATGTTCGACTTCAATGTCATGTGCTTGGCAATAGTCTAGAAAGACTTGTGATGTAAACTCCCCCGCATTGTCTAGACGAAGTTTCTTTATCTGGTAGTCGGGGAAGTGGGCCTGCAACCAGATTATCTGAGCTAAAAGCTTAGACAATGCTAAGTTACGGGTGGACAGTAGACATACATGTGACCACTTAGTAGATGCGTCTATCAGGACCATAAAGTACCTGAAGGGACCACTTGATGGGTGTATAAGCCCACAAATGTCTCCATGGATTCTCTCCAGAAAGCTTGGAGACTCCAAGTCCACTTTAAGTGGAGAGGGTCTCGTAATAAGTTTACCCTTGTAACAGGGTGTACAAGGGAATTTACCTTTTTGAAGAATCTTCAGGTTCTTCAAATTTATACCCCTTGATCTTTTAATGATGTGGTACATCATAACAGATCCAGGGTGTCCCAGTCTACTATGCCAGAGTTGGAATTCTAGTGTTTGGGGGCACCGCAGGTGCTTCGTTAATAATTCTTCTGGAGAGTGAATACTTGTTTGGTAGAGTCCCGTGGGGAGTCCCTTGAAACGTTCAACAATGGTTTTTCTACCATTTGCAAGATACATTACGTTCAAGTATTCCTTTTTATTATCCTCGACCGTCTCTAAGTGATACCTGTTTAAACGGATATCTTTAAAGCTTAGGAGGTTTCGGATTGATTTTGGTGAGTATAACGCATCTCTAATTTTGATGAGTGTGTTATTGGATAGCAATATGATTGCTTCTCCCTGATCCTTCTATTATATCAGCAGGTTCTGAGATTGTTCTCAATGGAGCAGAATAGCTATTAATCTCGTAAAGTAGTCTGTATTTTGAAGGATTGAGTGTGTTGATGCATTGTCCACTAGGCATATGGATTTCATATCTATATAAAAAAACATTCAAGCAATAAATAATATGAAAAGAAAGGGGAGATATTTTCATTTATATTAAGATGCTGAATAACGAGAGTAGTTTGACATAAAGGAAGATACATTGCAGGAAAGGAAGATATATTGCTAGAAAATAAAATTGTTTACAGTCCAAGACTAAAGAGTGTCGTCTCCCATGAAATCTTCTGGATTCCATGTAGTCTCTGGTAACGCTGCGCTTTCTATCAGGTTTATCTCAGTGTGAGGCTTGAGACTTGCCTGGTAGAGGTCATGTGGGTGTTTGGGAGTACGACAGATTCTGGACCAATGTCCAGTCAGTCTGCATTTAGAGCACTTATCCTTCTAGTCTTTCTTGAGAGTACCACCTTTGTTGGGCGTCCACTTTTGCTGCTTGACCGCGAACTTCTGCTTCTGGGGAGGAGCTTGAGGAATGGAATTTTTCCGATGCTTCTGTTCTTTCCATTTCTGAAACTTAGCCTTATTATCCATCTTCTTCTTCTGGGAAGACTGAAAATGCGCCTCTGCAGGAGGTGGAGGTGGAGTGGAGCCAGGAGGGCACAGGTTGTGAGTGGAAACCAGCAAATCTATGTTCTGTTCAGCCATTAGGATGCATGAGAGCAGATCAAAGTACTTAGTGAACTTCCTTTCACGGTACTGTTGCATGAGGATCATGTTCTTCTCGTGAAAAGACGAGAATGTCTTCTCTAGCAACATTTTCTCAGTCACATTCTCACCACACAACTCAAGCGTGAGGTGATTTGGAATAATGCTGAGTTGTATTCCGCTATGGATTTGTAATCATGTATGCGGAGGTGAGTCTACTCATACTACGCACGAGGGAGTATGACATCCCTTTGATGTATGTACCTCTCCTCAAGTGTATCCCACAGTTCATAAGGATCCTCTACAGTAAGATACTCGTCCTTCAGGGTCGATCTAAATGTTTCCTGATATATATAATGGCTTTCGCCTTAAGTATATCGGAAACTTCTTCTGCATTAGGGGCTTCTTTAGAAGCATCCTTTTCAGCTGCGGCAGCACTTGTTGCCTTTTCAGTGGGTGTTAGGCTGAACCCATGAGAATGCATGTGGAACTTCAGGTCTAACTGCCAACTCAAGTAGTTCGACCCATCGGTCTTCAGGACCGAAAAATTGACATTCGCAAGTCTGGCCATTTAAACAATCTAGCAACATAAACAAAAGATAGCACGAATTATTTAGCTATTTAAAGTAAACATCTACGCATGCAATCTTGCAACATTTTAAATAGCATGAATTATTTAAAAATAAACATCCACGCATGCATTTTCATTTTAACATTAAAATAGCATGAGTTATTTAACTATTTAAGGTAAACATCCACACATTTAATGTATAGGCAATGAAAATAAATTAGAACTACGGGGATCAGCCAGCCGACACCAACAGAAAAAGAAAGTCCGAAATTACATCCCATTAATTAAAAAGTGCATAAAAATAAAGACAACTCGGGAACTTCTGAGAGAAGCCCATTTTTCTTTATGCTAGCACCTTCAGCTCCTAGGAGTGGTCCTTCAGCTTCTTTTTACATATATAACTTCACTTACAAATTTCTCTCAAAAAGAAAAATTGCAGAAAAGTAAAAATGTCGGAAACCCGGCTGATCCTTAAAATCATAGTCTAATAGCACATCCATGCAGATTTGATATAAAATATACAACCACGCAGAGAATTATATTACATGCATATAAAGATTAATAAATAGTCTAATAAGAAAGTGACGTGCTAAAAATGATTTTGAAAACTTTTAATTTTGATCCATTT